>JAPMUY010003293.1:157500-195000 GCA_026901105.3 Galaxias olidus
TTTGCATTTGTGGATGCCTATTGTATTCGTTTGTACAATGCGTTGTTGCCTATTGCTTTGGCTTTGTGCAATGCGTTTCTCGTTGCCCATTGCATTGTCGTTTGTATTGACAATGCTGATTTACACAGCCTTCCACCAGTAATATGTTTACATCGATGTTGTTAGTTATGGCGTTCCATTAAAGCCAAAATGATGCAACTGGTTTTGCGTTTGTCGTTAACTTTTGGGTCGCTTTATACATTGCTTTGATCATTGATTTGTGTTTGTCGTTGCCTATTGCGTTGGCTTTGTACAATGCGTTTCTCATTGTCTATTGCTTTGTTGTTTGCATTGACTATGCTGATCGTTACACTCGCCTTCCACTAGCAATATGTTTCCATCGCTGTTGTCTGTTACGTTTGCGACCTAGTCGACTGTTTGGGAGTTTAAATACTTCTCTCAGCATAGTTAATACAAACGACAACGCAATAGGCAACGAGAAATGCATTGTACAAAGCCAACGCCACAAGCAACAACCAATGTAATGTATAAAGCCGACACTGTAGCCATCGACAAACGCAAAGCCAGTTGCATCAGTTTGGCATTAATGGAACCCCACATGCCGTTGGCTCGCTGATAGTTGCCTCTGGTCAAGCCAGCCGAGGAACCTTGTGTTGCGCGCGTATGAAGCACGTGCATATGCCCTTGCTCGCCTGTTGGGAGGGGCTTAGGATAGGGAGCGCTGCAGGAGGAAGGCTGCGTTAAGTTTTTGCTTTTGCAGAAAAATGCCTACCCCACCTTTAATGGGTTAAAAAAGTATGCATTTACTTCAAAACACAGAGTAGCATTATGTGCAGCCATTTCTCCCTGTCAAAATGGGCTACCTCATACTTTTCAATTGAGGTTGCCCATTTGGAGTGGAGGCTCAGTTTTTCAGTTGTATCTGATAATATGTGCTACCGGGAAGCCCATCCTGAGGGGGAGGCTCACATTGTCAGAACACCGCTCCGGCACAAGTTAAGCCCTGGCTTTACAAGACACTTCACTTTTCATGATGTCGTGTGCAGACAGGGAGCAAAGGTGAATATACAAACTCTAACTCAAATATGCAAAGTGTTTTTTCTTTTCTCCCATGCTTTACAAATTAAGTTTGCCACAAAAAAGTTCGTTTTCTAAAACAATCCAAGTTTTTCCTAATCATCTAGCTGAAAGAAATGATCAGTGATAGAGGTCATTCGACTAAAGAGTACATTTCTCATCTCCTCATACAAGGGACAATAGAACATAGTGTAATAACATCAGGAGAGAGGATGATGACGAGGTACATTAAGTCGGTCTCTGATTAGAGCGATACCCTCTGCCCGTTTGTGTCAGTGATTATGTTGACCCATTTGTAGCACCCCTCAGTCTTTCCCAGTTTGCCCGTGTGTTAGTCCACTGCGTCCTCTGTTAGTCCACTGTTTGTAACACGCCGTGCCTGTGGATTGCCGGCGGTCTTTGTTAATTTACATTTCCTTATTTTGCCCTATCTGTGCACTCTGTTCAGTGTTTCAGTTGTCATTTTTGTTAAGTTCCGCAGGAGCAAGGGGACAGGTAAGATACCCATGGTACACCACGTACAGTAGGTAAGATACCCATGGTACACCACGTACAGTAGGTAACTTACCCATGAGTGTACATGGTACACCACGTACAGTAGGTAACTTACGCTGTATTAGCTCACTAGTTTAGGAACGAGTGCCGCCCACTGTATTTATTGTTGGAAGGTTTTGGTTATGTTGAGGTAGAACAAAAACCTCCAGCTACTTTATCACGTTTTGATCCGCACTCTCCTTTATTAACACATTGCACTGCTGGTGGCGCTCTCCCTAAGGTACGTTTAGCCCGATTGCAAATCCAGGCGCAGGAACGAGCGCGGCAGGCTGAGTATGCGTTTAAACTAGAGATTCATAAAATGGAACTTGAAGCAGAGAAAGAAATAAGGAAGCTAGAACTGGAAGCAGCCCGTAGTGACCGATTGTATTCCATGCCTGGCGCCTCTAGCCCTCAGTCTTCACGACCCTCTGACCCGTTTGATGTAAGTAAGCAAATTGTGTTGGTTCCTCAATTTAGAGAATCTGAAGTGGATCAATATTTTACTGCATTTGAGCGGATTGCGGTTTCTCTGCGATGGCCGTCTGAAGTGTGGCCTCTGTTAATCCAGCGTAAACTGTCGGGAAAAGCCCAGGACGTAATGCCGTCGTTATCATTGGAGGAAAGCATGAATTATGACACCATTAAAAGTACAGTTTTTCGTGCTTATGAGTTAGTACCAGAAGCGTACAGACAAAAATTCAAATGTCATAAGAAGTCTCCGACTAAAACCTTTATAGAATTTGCACGAGAAAAGGAAATAATTTTTGATCGTTGGCACACTGCTAGTAAAGCGACTGATGAAGCTTCTCTCCGGGGAACTAATCCTGTTGGAGGAGTTTAAGAATAGTGTACCTGAGAGACTAGTAACATATTTAAATGAGCAAAAAGTCGGATCATTGTCTCAGGCGGCTGTTCTCTCGGATTAATTCGAGCTGACTCACAAAGGTGTGCAATTTTATCCACATGAAGAGTTAAAGTCAGACACAACATATAGTGTTGATCCACCTGATCCCTGTTACTCCCCATTTACAGTGCATCCGGAAAGTATTCATACCCCTTCACTTTTTCCACATTTTATTATGTTACAGCCTAATTCCAAAATGGATTAAATAAAAAAAAAATCCTCAACATTCTACACACAATACCGGATAATGACAAAGTGAAAAAAGTTTAGAATTTTTTGTAAATATATAAAAAAAAAAGAAATGCAATATCACATGTACATAAGTATTCACACCCTTTACTCAATACATTGTTGAAGCACCTTTGGCAGCAATTACAGCCTCAAGTCTTCTTGAGTATGATACTACAAGCTTGCCACACCTATTTTGGGGCAGTTTCTCCAATTCTTCTTTGCAGATCGTCTCAAGCTCCATCAGGTTTGATGGGGAGCGTCGGTGCACAGCCATTTTCAGATCTCTCCAAAGATGTTCAATCGGGTTCAAGTCTGGGCTCTGGCTGGGCCACTCAGGGACATTCACAGACTTGTCCCAAAGCCACTCCTTTGTTATCTTGGCTGTGTGCTTAGGGTCGTTGTCCTGTTGGAAGGTGAACCTTCGCCCCAGTCTGAGGTCCAGAACGCTCTGGAGCAGGTTTTCATCAAGGATCTCTCTGTACATCGCTGCATTCATCTTTCCCTTGATCCTGACTAGTCTCCCAGTTCCTGCTGCTGAAAAACACCCCCACAGCATGATGCTGCCACCACCATGCTTCACTGTAGGGATGGTATTGGCCAGGTGATGAGCAGTGCCTGGTTTCCTCCAGACATGACGCTTGGCATTCAGGCCAAAGAGTTCAATCTTGGTTTCATCAGACCAGAGAATTTTGTTTCTCATGGTCTGAGAGTCCTTCAGGTGCCCTTTGGCAAACTCCATGCGGGCTGTCATGCACCTTTTACTGAGGAGTGGCTTCCATCTGGTAACTCTACCATAAAGGCCTGATTGGTGGAGTGCAGCAGAGATGGTTGTCCTTCTGGAAGGTTCTCCCATCTCCACAGAGGAACACTGGAGCTCTGTCAGAGTGACCATCGGGTTCTTGGTCACCTCCCTGACCAAGGCCCTTCTCCCCCGATTGCTCAGTTTGGCCGGGCGGCCAGCTCTAGGAAGAGTCCTGGTGGTTCCAAATGTCTTCCATTTGCTAATAATGGAGACCACTGAGCTCGTTGGGACCTTCAATGCTGCAGACATTTTTTTGTACCCTTCCCCAGATCTGTGCCTCGACACAATCCTGTCTCGGAGCTCTACGGACAATTCCTTCAACGTCATGCCGGGGTTTTGTCTCTGACATGCACTGTCAACTGTGGGACCTTATATAAACAGGTGTGTGCCTTTCCAAATCATGTCCAATCAATTTAATTTACCACAGGTGGACTCCAATCAAGTTGTAGAAACATCTCAAGGATGCTCCGTGGAAACAGGATGCACCTGAGCTCAATTTTGAGTGTCACAGCAAAGGGTGTGAATACTTATGTACGTGTGATTTTTTTTATTTTTTTTTTTATACATTTACAAAAAATTATCAAAAACTTTTTTCACTTGGTCATTATGGAATATTGTATGTAGAATGTTGAGAATTTTTTTTTATTTAATCCATTTTGGAATTAGGCTGAAACATAATAAAATGTGGAAAAAGTGAAGGGGTATGAATACTTTCTGGATGCACTGTATGCTGGATGGGGTAGTATCATTAACTAGGGATATGAGGGATCAGAGAACAGTTAGGATCCTCAGAGATACTGGTGCGGCCCAGTCTTTCATTCTTGCAGATGTTGTTCCATTGTCCAGTGAGACCTATTGTGGCTCAAGTGTTATAGTGCAATGAATTGAAATGGGTTTTGTTCCAGTTCCATTACACAAGGTACATCTACAGTGTAGCTTGGTCAGCAGAAAGTTCAGGGTTGGAGTACGATCTACCCTACCCATCAAAGGCATTGAGTTCATCTTGGAAATGATATTACGGGTGGGAAGTCATGCCGGTTTTAGAGGTACTGGAAAGTCCAGAACCTCAAGCAGATGATTTAGTGAGGAACTTCCCGGAAGTATTTTCTGCTTGTGTTGTGCCGCGGTCACAATCTAAAAGGTTGGGTGACCTAGTTGATTTGTCAGACTCTGTAATAGCTAATTGTCTCGCAGCGGAGCCCAGTGTCCGCCCAGACCCCATACCAGTAAAACCCAGTAACATGAACGGCACCAAGAAGGCAGTTAACCATGGTCATGATGGGTTAAAGTTCTCTAAAACTCGGGAAGAGTTAATAGCTAAGCAGCAGTTAGACCCTACCCTTGCTAAGTGTTATGAGCATGCTATGAAGGAAGGACCCTCCACGCAGCAGGTGGAGTACTTCGTAGATGGTAATCTTCTAATGAGAAAATGGAACTCTAATGTTCAGCTGGGGCAAGAATGGAGTGTGGTGTATCAAATTGTGTTACCCCAAGCGTACCAACAACAGGTACTATCCCTCGCTCATGATCATGTGTTGTCAGGCCATTTAGGAATTACTAAAACATATGTTCGAGTGCTACGGCATTTATTTTGGCCCGGACTGAAGCGAGATGTAGCCCAGTTTTGCTGCACGTGTCACACGTGCCAAATGGCAGGAAACCAAATCAGGTTATCCCTCCAGCTCCTCTCCACCCAATCCCAGTGCTCGGAGAGCCATTTGAACATGTGATAGTAGATTGTGTGGGTCCTCTGCCCTGATCTAAAATGGGTAATCAGTTTTTGTTGACCATAATGTGTGCCGCTACACGTTACCCCGAGGCTATTCCACTAAGAAACATTACAGCTAAAGCAGTAGTCAGAGCTCTAATAAAGTTCTTCTCGACATTCGGACTCCCTAAAGTGGTACAGAGCGACCAAAGTACAAATTTCCTCTATGGTATTTCAGCAGGTACTAACATCCTTAAGTATAGACCACAGAGTGTCCAGTGCCTATCACCCAGAGTCACAGTGGGCACTGGAGAGGTGGCATCAGACCTTTAAGTCTATACTAAGAAAATACTGTCTAGAAACTGGAAATGATTGGGACGAAGGTGTTGCGTTTGCTTTGTTTGCAATCCGTGAAATAGTTCAAGAATCAATTGGATCCAGTCCCGCTGATCTTGTCTTCGGACATACAGTGCGAGGTCCCCTGAGGGTCTTAAAACACCAGATGAATTCAGCTGTCTCTACCCCACAAAAGGTTTTGTCTTATGTGAGTAGATTTTGCGAGCGTTTGCACAGTGCTTGCGCTCTAGCAAAAAGCGCTCTCGCTTCATCTCAAGCAAAGATGAAGTGTCGCTTTGATAGAAAGGCTGTGTCCCGTACTCTTCAAGTAGGTGATCAGATTTTGGTACTGTTACCAATCCCTGGCTCATCTCTTTTGGCACGTTTTCAGGTCCTTACAGAGTAGAAAGTAAGTGAAACTGATTACGTGATTCAGACTCCTGATAGGCGACGCAAATCTAGAGTGTGTCATGTCAATATGCTGAAGCTTTATCAAGCAAGATGCCCATCTATTGAAACTCCAGACCAGGAGGCAGGGCCCTCATCTAAGTCTGTTGGTCGGTCATAGTCCAAAGCGCATGTAACGTTTCCAGCAGTGACGAGGATGGCAAAGAGTTGCGTAATGCTTCTCAGCAGACCCCTCGTTTGCTCAACTCAGAAATGCTAGGTTCACTTGCCCAACATTTGTCATACTTGGAGGAAGAAAACAAATGCGATATAATCACGTTGATTGAACAGTTTCCCTGTCTCTTCGGTGAAGTACCAACACGGACAACCGTTTTAGAGCACAATATTGTAGGAGATGCACAGCCAATTAAGCAACATCCTTACAAAGCAAACGCTACAAAGCGGTCCTTAATGAGAAAAGAGGTAGCGTACTTGCTTGAACATAATCTGGCAACCGCCAGCTCAACTCCTTGGAGTTCCCTGTGTCTTTTGGCTCCAAAACCAGATTGCACATCTCGGTTTTGTACAGATTTCAGAAAGGTATAAAGTCACTAACCCAGATTCCTACCCGTTGCCACGAATGGATGATTGTGTGGACACTATTGGATCGGCATGTTATGTCACAAAGTTAGATCTCCTAAAAGGATACTGGTAAGTACCTCTTATGGCCTGCGCTTCAGACATTTCAGCTTTCGTAGCTCCAGATAGTTTTCAGCAGTACTCAGTTATGGCATTTGGGTTGCGCCACGCACCAGCAACATTCCAGCGCCTAGCAACATTGTCTAAGTCAATGTTCCCAACTGTACTGCTTACTTGGATGATGTGGTGGTTTATTCATCCGAGTGGAGTGACCACATAGCCACTCTGTACATTGTGTTCCAGAGGCTAGCGGAGGCTATGCTAACCATGAATTTAGCCAAATGTGAATTTGGTAAAGCGAGTCACTTACCTTGGAAAGCAAGTTGGGGGAGGTAAGGTCCGACCTCTAGAGGCTAAAGTGGCCGCAATAACCGCTTTCCCGGGCCCCAGTCACACGACGCTAGCTGCGCCGGTTCTTTGGGATGGGTGGTTGTTATCGTGGGTTTTGTAGAAACTTCTCCTCGGTAGTTGCTCCACTGACAGGATTGATTAGTCCTTTGGTCCCATTTAAATGGTCTCTAGAATGTCAGCATGCAGTTGAGAGTGCCAAGGCTTTGCTGTGTAGTGCCCCAGTGTTGGCAGCTCCAAATTCCGAGAAACCTTTTAAAACGGAGATTGACGCCAGCAGTGTAGGTGCCGGCGTGGTCCTGATCCAGGAAGACTCGAGTGGTCTTGACCACCCGGTGTGCTACTATTCGAAAAAGTTCACAAAATGTCAGACCCGTTACTCAACAATTGAGCAGGAATCATTGCCTTTGATGCAAGCTCTCCAGTTCTTTGAGCTGTATGTTGGCTCCAGTAACGTACCGGTCATTGTGTACACGGATCACAATCCGTTAGTATTTCTTGACCGTATGTTCAACCAGAACCAGCGGCACATGCATTGGGCGCTGGTCGTTCTAAGCTACAATTTAGAGGCAAGGCACAAGAAGGGGTCAGAAAATGTATGTGCAGACGCCCTTTCCCGTGTATAGTGTCTAGTCTTGGTGTACCTCATATGGATTGGTAATGTGGGGGGTTTTGGGAGAATCTCAAGCCAGTGGAGGCTTGTTCTTTTAGGTGGGGGGGTGTTACGGACATTCACCTGGTGTGCGTCCTGGTATTGTGTGGGTGTTCCCTCTTTGTCTGTTCTCTCACTATCACTCTACATACAGGTCCAGCTGCTGTCAATCATCCATCAGCCAATCAGCAGTCGACTCCAGTCATACATACTGTATACTCCGCCTGTGACTGCAGTCGGGAGATACGCTTGAGCTGAGCTAAGCTTGAGCTGCGCTTACCCGTTGTCATTCAGTCATTTAGTCATTCAGTCACTCGGTTGAGAAAGCTAGTGTGGTGTTTGGTGTTTTGTCTGTCAACCCGTTTGTGTCAGTGATTATATGTTGACCCGTTTGTGTCAGTGATTATATGTTGACCCATTTGTAGCACCCCTCAGTCTTTCCCAGTTTGCCCGTGTGTTAGTCCACTGCGTCCTCTGTTAGTCCACTGTTTGTAACACGCCGTGTTGGTTGCTTTTGTACCCCTCCGTGCCTGTAGATTGCCGGCGGCCTTTGTTTGTTTATTTACACTTCCTAATTTTGCCCTATCCCTGCACTCTGTGCAGTGTTTCAGTTGTCATTTTTGTTAAGTTCCGCAGGAGCAACGGGACAGGTAAGATACCCATGAGTGTACATGGTACAGCACGTCGGTAACTTACGCTGTATTAGCTCATTAGTTTAGGAACGAGTGCCGCCCACTGTATTTATTGTTGGAAGGTTTTGGTTAGGCAGTTAGTCTTTTTTTAATTATTACTTTTCCTTGGCACCGTTCGAAATCCCCTTGACTTCCTGTGTGTGATTTGTAAATAAATAATTGAAACATAGTACCCTTGTAAGCCTTCATTTAAATCTGTCACCAATTTTACCAGCAAGTTCTTACAAAGCTCGTTTTCCAGTCGGGGTATGTAACAACTCAGGTAAAAAAGTAGTATACTTTGGTTTATTAGAAATGTAATTTAAGTATACAAAAGTCACTACAAGTACACTTTGACTTGTTCTGCTTAATTTCAAATATGTTTAAAATGTACTTTTAAAAAGTGTACTTAAAAATAGATGTCATTCATTTTAACTTCAATGT
Source organism: Galaxias olidus (assembly GCA_026901105.3). NCBI lineage: Eukaryota > Metazoa > Chordata > Actinopteri > Galaxiiformes > Galaxiidae > Galaxias > Galaxias olidus. Next base: position 166,297 of record JAPMUY010003293.1, read on the forward strand.
ACTAAAAATAAATATACTAATTCTGCAATACTTAAAGTGATATTTTAGTGTACTTATAAAAAATGTGCTGTATTGTAAGTGTATTGTGAATTGTACATAAGTGTACTTTTCAAAAGTATACTAAATTGCAAATACTTAAAGTGTACATTTAGTGTACTTATGACAAGTATTATTATTCTCATCTTTTGTGATACACTATTAGTATGCTTTATTAAAGTATACTTAACTGTAACTTTATCGGGAGTATATTTAAGTATACTTACTAAAAGTGCACTTTAAGGACAATTCGTTTTTAAGATTTATTTCAGTGTACTTTGCAAAAGTATACTAAATTTCAAATACTTAAAGTGGAAATGTAGTGTACTTATGACAAGTATAATTGTTCCCAAGTCTTTTGTGATACACTATTAGTATGCTTTATTCCAGTGTACCTTGGAAGAGTATATTAAATTGCAAATACTTTTTAATTTTTAGTCTTTCAAAAATGTTTTTTTCAATACACTTGTGAATAGTGCACTTTGTTTCTATCGCTGGGAAGTGTATGGCTCTGGACTGTAACCATCATAATGCAGGTAAACTTGACAGAAGGATATCACTTTATGTATGTCAGCTTCAGAACAGTTCCCAAAACACGTTTGTACATCCCATTCTTAAACAAAAGACAATTTCAAGACAGTATAGAAGATGTTAATTCTTAAATACTGAGTTATCATAAATGCATTTCTCCATTAGTCAGCTATAGCTAGAGCTATTATTTACATTATAATTATTTGATTCCACCCTGCCGAGCAGATATATTAATTTGGACAAAAATCGTATCCAATTTACGTGTCTTCAAATAATCGAAGTAAGCTGCATGTCTCCAACTTCTGTTATATTTAATAATTTATAAATGCATAATTAAAGTTGTTGCCGCGCAGGGTGTTTTTCACCCGATCTGCAGGCCACAAATTAAAAATACAATGAAATCGAAATTCACTAATGAAAGACAAAACAGCCAATAAACATGTTTTCACACTAAACCTAATTATTCATGCATTTTTACAGGAAGAACTGCAAAAGGTAGCTCATCTCTGGAATACTCATATAATACGGCCATGCAAAAATGCTGTATCTCCTAGTGGACGCCCACTGATGATGTACACCCTTCCTCAACTTTATGGAGCTCAGGATTACCTCAAAGACGTCTCTGTACAACAAATAGAAGCATGCAGAGAAGAATGTCTTCCCAGAGGTCCATACCCGTGTGATAAAACAGTTTTTGATATTTCTTGCCTTGCCATGGCAGAGATGAATCTGCAATACAACGCCTGACGAAGTTATAGAGTTGTACTTGTTTTTAAGAGTTTACATACGTAACTGCCTATAACCTAGTACTAATACTGCCTAGTATTATCCTTCAAGAATCAGTATAAACAGCACTAATTTCTGTGACAGAATAACAATGAAATAGTTTGAAAAAATAAATTATATGGGAACAATAAAATAGGCAAGGTAAAGGTATTAAAACACATAAAACGTGACTTTAATGTGGTTCAAAAACACAGTAAAAATGTATATTCCATTCTGGGGGAAAAAATCCAAAATATTTTATTCCAAGATAAACATTACCAGACCCTAAAATCAAATAGCATCTGACACTGAACCAAACGGCAAATGATTGAATCCATTTTTCAATCAATCTGATAAAATTCCTGCTTTATGTTACAACAATTATATTAGAATAAACATTTCATCATAATCTACATACTCAAATCTTAGAAGTTTGGTCTTTAAATTGAATACCTCTCTTACATAACTTGGGGAGGTAGGTTAACAAGTCAAACCTATTCAGACTGTAACCAGCCAATTGAAACTCATAACAACTTCAACTGATTAAGGTAATCAGCTCTAGATAAGACCTTTCAAATGCATTGTAAATGTACGTACCTTAGTAATAACCGTGAAATAATAAAACCTTGTTCTTAAAACAAAATAATTGTGATACAAGTTGGCTGTTTGCATCCTTAACCTCCTAATTGAAAGTTCAGCTCATTAATGTAATCAGGTCAAATAAAATGCATTGTAAACTTACAATAACTCAGTAATTCATCTATGTTCTTGAAATTTCCAAAAGTGTACAAATAGGCTATCTGTTTCCATCATGTCTTTTTAACAAATTTAAGATGTTTTAAGCTGCTCTGTTGGGTATAAATCTACAGCACATTTAGGTCCTTGTGTTCACACTCAGGTCTGAGCTTTACATTCTCCTCAGCTAACACACTAATTTAAATCGATTTACAACAAATTTGGCCTTATATGCACATTTTCACATTCACGTAACCAACAGCATTTAAATTGCCAGTGTTGAAGAGCTTGTAGCAAGTAGTGACAGTTCAGTTGGAAGGAATATACTTAAGGTGAGGGGAGGGTCTGAAACCATCACTCTAGACAATGTCCATGGAAAATGAGTTTTTACAAGCTAAAATACTTTCCATTTCAGCACGAAGCTCTGGATAAGAGCGGTAAGTAAAAGGCAGCTCTAAAACCGCGCCACAGGTATGTGCAACTGGTCGTCTTGCCAGTCCATCTCAGCGTGTAAAAATAATTTCAATGTTTTGAACAGATATAACATCTGAACCTGTGACAAACCTCAGAAATTTCCTGAGGTCAACTTCATCTAATCCTCTAATAAACTGCTGTAAAAATCGCAAACTCTGAGTTTCAGCTTGAGTTGTTGGGGAAGCATCAAGTAACTTGAGAATTTTCCTTGCAGCTGTTTTTTTGTCTTCATACATTTTCTGTACACTTAGTGGGGAACTGAAGGCTTCTCTGAAGGTCTCCCCCGCAGTTTCTGAAATGTTATCCAATGCATATTTCGGTTGCTGGATGATTTGCTTGTGGGCCACTTGTTGAATTATTGCCTTCTGGTTGTCCCTTGTTGGGACTGTAGTGACACCTACAGTGTGCGATCCATCAGGTCCAATAGTTCATCTTTTTCATCCCCTAACAGTTCTTCCTTCAAGGCAGAGGACAGCAGATCCCTTTCTGACTGACTCAGGTATAACAGTAGAGATTCAAAAAGCAGGTCAGCTGAGACCGAATGCTCCCCTAAAATGAGTGCCACTGTAAAGGCTGGAGCCACACGAGAAGGGAAGTAACTGTGGTCCTCAAAACCCTTTGCCAGGATTCTGCCAATGGCTTTCCATTCCTCCTCTTGCCATTTAGGGGAGAGTGAAGGCACCCTCATTTCTTCCCCCTCTGCAGCACAATCCAGAAACTCTGACCAGAAGGCAGAGTAGACATCTCTAGATACACCATCTGCATCTGCCCCCTTTTCATCAATGAAACTGTATTTCAATGGAAGGGTAATAATTGCAGGATCTTTGAACTGTGAGATCATCTCCTCCATAAGTTTAACCCTGTGAAGTTTTATCATGACACAATTTAACCCTGTGAAGTTTTATCATGACAGTTTAACCCTGTGAAGTTTTATCATGACACAATTTAACCCTGTGAAGTTTTATCATGACACAGTTTAACCCTGTGAAGTTTTATCATGACACAGTTTAACCCTGTGAAGTTTTATCATGACACAGTTTAACCCTGTGAAGTTTTATCATGACACAATTTAACCCTGTGAAGTTTTATCATGACAGTTTAACCCTGTGAAGTTTTATCATGACACAGTTTAACCCTGTGAAGTTTTATCATGACACAGTTTAACCCTGTGAAGTTTTATCATGACACAGTTTGAAACTGAGGTGATGGAAAGCTTGCCCTTCACACTGTATCAGCTGCAATCAGCAAAGGGTGTGTGTTCTCTGCAGGCGCTGTGTTTGGAGAGAGTGTAGCTATAGTTTGGGGGATTAGGTTAGTGCTTAAATCCAAGTCTCCTGCTCCAATCTGGTTTGTGTCATGCAACAGTGTATCATCCAGATTTGCATTATTGTCTATGACAGGGCCAAACATGACCGTGTCAGATAAAATATCAAAGTACTGTCCAGTTCAATAATCTATTCAAAAACAACCTGTGTTGCAGTCTGTACATGGTTCCCTGTATCCGATTCCGTTTCAAAATCTGTGGATATTTCCATAGATTGGTTCTCGTATGGCAAATAAGCTGTGTGTAAGTAAAATCTTAAAATTCCCATTTTGACAATCGAGTACAGTTCCCCTACACTAACATCATCATCAAGTTCTGCTTCTTGAAAATTATATATGCTATGCCTGAACTCTTCCCATGATCCCTTTTGAGAGCATCCTTTGGGGAAGAAAAGTTCTTTGGCATGCCCCAAGAGTTCAGCTTTCTTTGTCTTCTTTGTTACGTCAAGAGTTCTTGTCCCCCCCCCCATTACGTTTTCTAACTTGTTTCCCATTATGTATCCACCCTATTTCGACTTTTCTGGTCGGTTTCTCAGCAAGTTTATTCGATTTTAGATATACTCTTGCCCGCTTTGGAGCAGCAAGAGGACTGTAATGTTCAGATTCCTCACTTGTCCCTATTCCCATCTTCGCCCGAAGCTTATTAAGAAGAGATTTTTTTTTTTACATCTTGTCCCTCTTTTAAATAATCTTTGCTATGGTCCAGACAGAACTGCCTGGCTGCAATCCTGTCGCCATAGATGGGAAGATATTGGGCCAGACTGTCATCAGTCATCACTTCAATGATTGTGGTGTCAATCTGTCAAGACAAACAATTATTGGAAATATGTTAAAGCAAAAAGACTAGAACTCATTTTTGCTCTAAAATGATTTCTGAAGCCCAAACTATTGTATGTCCCTAGACACTGTGCAATTTCCACCCCACAAAACATTTATATTTTTTGTAGGCGAGTTATTCACTAGTGAGATGATCACAGATGTATAATCTAGAGTCTCTCATTTTAGGCTTTAGTTTAGAAAATGAAAAAAACACAAGGGGATTGCTTAAACAAATTGATTGAACAGAGTAATCTAGATTGGTGGTCAGTGGGATCTTTTATGAATTGTAACCTACACAACACAGCTCTTCAAAAGTTAAATATGTTTATTCTACTACTAGAACAAATGCCGGCCTGCAGTCCACTGCAGTTAGACTGGCCTTTTCAAATCATCATGCTATTTTGTGTAGCTTGCACTTTGGAGGCACTAAAGAGGCACACATTTCGATATCTTAAAATACTCAATTGAACTCTCAACTGGGTGTATAGTCTTAGCAGGCATTTTAAAGTTCCAGACGTATTAGCGTACAAAGTATCATGCTTTCAAGCTTAATTATGTTAACCTTAAGGATGGTCAAAGTAGTTACAATAATTACCTTGTCTTGTTTCATCTTCAAAATGGAATCCATGCCTACACCCCGTTTGGCCAAGAATATGTACAAGCGAGAGTCGACATCACTCGAAGCTGCAGCCTCCATCACGCTCGTCGCTAACAAATAGCCTCGACACACGATAGCTTCCGAACTTTGACCTGGTGAAAACAAATTGGGATTTAGCTAATAGCCTAATGGTACAATTAAATAAGTAGTCATTAGATAAATAAATAAAGTCCACTAGAGAATAAAGTCCGCTAATGTAGCGTAACGTAATGTGTTAGCTCCAAATAATGTAAATTAGCGCATACTGGCAATGTAACCCGACCACAGTAAGTGGGTGCAAATTTTCGTCTAAAACAGGGACAAACAGACACACCTGGACGTTGCGTCGTTGGCGGAAAGTGCAAGCTGTGACAATACTGCAACAAGGCAGCTGGGTCGTTCACCGGGTCCGGTTTGCCAACCTGCCTCTTAGTCTTAAGTGCCACCCGGGCGTGAGTGACCCACTGACCCAGTTCACGTGTCAAGGAGACGCCTATCTATGTCAAAGCCATTGGCCTTCAACATGTTAATTGAAAAATCCATATTGTTTAAACGAAATACTTTGTCGTTATTTCGAAAAAGTTATATCGTTTTTACGTAATACAATATGGTTATAACGAAAAGGTTTATCGTTTTTACGATATAATGATAAGGTTATTTCGAAATACTATATCGTTAAAACGATATACTAGGCTGTTATTTTTTTATCCAGGTGGCAGGAATGCGCCACCGTACGCCATCGTACAACTGTTACTATTCAAAAATAAAACGAACTCCAGTTGAGTTTTAAAGATCACGATATGGAGGGATGGCCACGCGAGACAATCAGCCTGTGCGACATCACTGGTTGCCGAGCGATGTCCAATCATAATGCAGACGTTTAGGCGCTCGTTGGCGGTAATTATTTGAAATTGAGCACCCAGACTTTGTACGATATATCAAACGACATTTGGATTGTTCTATTTTCTAGAAGAGTCAATATACATCCGTGCCTAGCATTTATGAATGTAAAAAATGACAAAAACATGCAGGGAAGACTTAGATTTGGAACAAGGCTGGATAAAGGTGATTTAACCTACCAAACGCAGACAACAACAAAAACTGAAGCCAGATGCAGCTAATGACAAGCGCTATCATGGGAGGTAAGTTCCAAAACAGTAGTAGTGAAATTATTCTAAAATACCATTTGTAACATTAGCTTACTTTGGTTATACACTGTAAAAAAAAGAAAGTTGGCTCAACTTATAATTATGAGTAACCTGGCTGCCTTAAAATTTTGAGTAAGATGAGCAAAGAATAGGTTCTGGCAACTTCATTATTTTAGTTGGATGTACTTCAATTTAAGTTCATGCAACTCACTATGAAAAGTCAATTTGATGAATTTGGCATACAGCAAACTGATCATTTAATGATATTGACATGTATTTGTAAGTTGAATAAATTAATTTTCTCAATACAGCACCTTTACGCAAATACGTCAGGTCCCCCAACACATTACTTTTTTCACAATTGGTAACAGGAGGAGAGCACACGTTTGAATTGCTTACCTCGTGAATTTAGGGTCACGACTTCATGGCAGAACTGCACTGATCACCATTGCCACAGTATCTCTGCAGTTGCTTTCAATTTCGTCAGTTCAACCCAAGCGAATTAATATGCGCAGGCTATGGCCCACGCACCGCGGGAGCGCGGCTTAAAAATCTTAAGGTGGGCCATTTCAGGGGTTGTCCTTAATGATAACAGTGTTCAGAGTAAGAGTTGCAAAAAAATATATTTTTCATATGCCTTATAATATGAAATGTATGTTTAACAGGGATTGTATCGCTTTGAGATTACTCTTGCATAGTAAAGCACAATCCAAACAAATTGTATTATCATTAATATTACATCTAATAACTTGCTGGGATATATGCAAATGTATTACCTCAACGGCCTATTAGGATAGCAGTAACGATGACAATTACTTCACGCGGTCAAGAGTCAGGTGACGTCTTCAGTATGTTAATTCAATTGTTCTTGAGTAAACTTGAATGTCTAAGTTGCATTGACTAATATGTTTTGCTTGATCAGTTGGTCAGGTTCCAACTTGAAATAACAAGTTGACTCAATGTTTTCTTCATTTTAGTACAACTAATCTATTAAACCAAGTAGAACTAATTAAAAGGCCAAATAATTTTTTACAGTGTAGCTCATGAATTCAAGATGTGTTTCCCACTGTTATTTTGAAGCCCAAGTGCGTGCATGTTGTGTTTGTTGCCTCTAATTGACTCACGTATTTTGAGTGAGTATTTTGCTGTCATTCTCTATTGTTAATTTGATGTAATTGACATTTTTAAGATCGGTTGGTTTGTGTAAATCTAAAACAATTCAAAGGAAGGACAGTCCACCTGTGCAGAAGAGGTGTACTCAAGTAGTGCTATACCTTCTGTAACCGACTGCACTGCTGAATAATTGAAATGTGTATGGTATATGCAAAATTGGGAATGAATGCAAAATTTAAAAATATGATTTGTTAGGATTAGAAATACATTTGAATCGCAATATATAATAATAAAACATTACAATATATATTAAATCACCAGTGTGTTTGAAATATACTTATCAAAGCATTCAAGTTCATTTGATGGAAGTGTTCTTGTAATTGGCCTTGTTATAATCAGCCGCTTTGTGTTTTTGAAAAGGTGCCCAGGCAACTCTGCAGTATCTAAACACCTCTACCAAAGAATTAGCAGAAGCAGAATGACACTTTACGCCCAGGACCTGGCCACGTTGGGAAAGACACCCTGGCCAAGTCTAATCTTACTGGGAAGTGGAAAAAAGGAGAGGCCAAACACAGACTTGACCCAAAGTGAATACAATAACAGGTACAGATTATCTGTATATTATGTCATCATTTCGAGTAGGTTTCAATGTAATATATTGTTTATCTTATCAAGTCTTAAATCCTGTGCTTCCTTTTTGTTTTCTGAGACAGATTCCCGAGGTAAGCAAGATCTGGGCCCTGCTGTGGAGGAAATGTAACAATGAGGAATACACCAAGGTTCCTCCTCAGTGATCGGCCATGGCCACCATCTTGAATTTTGTTTCTGTTAAAGGCCCCCTCCCAGTAAAAATGGACTTCTCCAGCTAATACATATTGTAAGTGGAATCATCATGTTTTAATATCTGGCATATTTTTTACTGGTGAATTACACTTTTTATTTTACAAAGCTTTTAAGTGTGTAACATTTGTATTAATCTTTCTATACCACTAAAATTGTTTTTCTTATAATTGAAGTGCAATTTGTCATGGACAGGACACTGAAAAAGCACTTATAGAAGTATAATTGTGACGCATTATAAGTATACTTCTGTAGCACCTCTTAGAGGTCTTACAGTTTTACAGTATTGTAATTACAATACACTTCAAGTACACATCTACTTGACATTTTAGTATAATATCATTATACTTAAAGTACATGCCATTATAAGGCTTAAAATATGGAATAACTACACTATAAGTACATTTTTTTAGAACATAAAAGCAATCTTTTAAGTACTAAATGCAGTCAGTATATTTAAAGTATAACTTTTTTTTACCTGGGAACTTTGCATAAATTTGTTGTTTCCACAGAAGCTCAGCAAAGTCTGGCAAAATACACATTTTATCTTTGAGTTGGCTTTCTTTGTAAAACATTTCCAGACATTCAACGACATTTTTGTTAAAAGAATGGCCACGCTGTTATATTACACTTTGGTGTATAGCGCAGATATATATGATCAAAACGTGAAGATTAAAAGTAGGTACAATATCAGTAAAACTTTGTTTTTTCATCGATGCATCGGACCCATAAGACAAAAATGCATCGATGCTTTAAACACTGATATAGTCCCAGCCCTAGTTTGAGGTAGTTTCAGGTGTATTCAAAAACTACACCTTCAGTACAAACATTTATTCAATCTTTGCTACTCATAGGCACAGTCAACACTTGCTTTAATTAAAGCTGACGTCTTGAAAACACCCAAATCCCACTGTCTTCCAGTATCACCCAGTGGTCTCCGAGGATGTCACTGAACCTTTGGTTGAACCACCTGAGAATTTGTCCAGCCACCTTTTGAAAGTTGGAGAGTTGTTTCAATGTGCCAAACAAGCACATGGGTGAAGTTGTGGACGAGCTTCAGTTCATATGTTGCTCTGCATCTGGTCCAGTTTTGAGATATGTTGTTGAGTCCACTTTCAAAAGTCACTATCTGTGATTTAGATTCAGCTCTTTTCTCTGATTTGGTGAAAAAACTGTGAGCACACCTTGTAAGTTTAGCTTTAGGGAAAGATGGGCCTTTTACTACATCATATAAGAGGAGAGAATTTATGAAGGGCCATTTTTCTGTTGATGAACCAATAGAGTATATTCTGGATAAGAAAGAAAATAGAACATTCCAGTATGTTCCGATATTGCAGTCCTTGTTACAAGTGCTGAAGAATATTCCAGAAAAGTTCCTAGTTGCTGAAAGGAAAGCTGGATGTGCAACAAAATACCAGTCATTTCACGATGGATCTGTCTTTCAGAATTTATTTTTATTTTTCTGTAGATGGAGAGAGATGAAGTGTTATTCTGTACATTGATGACTTTGAGATGTGTGTAATCCTCTGGGAACATCACGCTAAATACTCAAAGTCTCAGCTGTATAATGGGTGTTAGGAAACATTCCAGCACAGGCAACATCAACATTGGCAAGTATTTATTTAGCTTTTCTCTGTAAAGCTGACAATACAAAGCGATTTGGGTTTTAGAACGTTCTCGAGGCACTGTTAACAGATCTAGTAAGCTTGGAGAACAATGGTCTTTTTAATCTGAGTTAAGGGAAAGTCACCAAAGGCACTGTGGCAAGTGTGGTGGCTGACAATTTAGGGGCTCATTCTGTGGCAGAATTTGTTGAAAGCTTCTCAGGATCTTATGTTTGCCAGTTTTGTCTGGGAGAGCGATCTGAGTTTCAGACTGCAGAGGTAAGATCTGGACTTTTTCAGCGGAGAGACAAAGAGTGGCGCGCCTTGTTCAAACAGCTTTGGCAAGTCCTACTCACACTCCTTGTTATGGTGTGGAAAAGAAGTGTGCACTGTCTGAAAAACAACATAATTTTGATGTAACATCTGGTGACCCTCCAGATGTTTTACATGAACTTCTTGAGGGTGTTGTTCCAGTAGAACTGGCGTTGTCATTTCATGCCTTTATCAAGAATACTTATTTTTCTCAGGTGGATCTCAGTTTCCTTGTGGAGTGACAGAACAAATCACCCACATGTGATCCTTGCCAATTTTGCCACAAGAAGATCTGTAGGAGGGAATGCACATGTAAACTGTTGCCTCTCATAATAGGTTTAAAAGTGCCAGAGGATGACCCAGTGAGGCAGATGTTAATTACCATAAAAAACATTGTGGAACTAGTGATTCATACAGAGGAGAGCATTTGCTAGCTGGGCAGTAAGATTTCTGAGCACCGACAGATTTTTTGATGTTTTCCCCCAAGAGAAGCTCCTTACCAAACACCACTTTCTTGAGCACTACCTTTGGCTGCCTTGTGGACAATGAGATTTGAAGCTAAACAGCTTCTTTAAGAAACTAGTCAGACAGACAGGCTCTTTCAGGAACATACTGCTGTCCCTTGCAAAAAAACACCAGCTCATGGTTGCATTGCATCTCCATGGATCAAATGGAATCAAGCAATCACTCTTTCACTAAAACGTCCCAGGTCTTGTTAGATGTACAATGCATGGTACAATGAGCACCTCAGGAGCTGTGAGTCAGAGGACACGGGCAACATGCAATTACTTGAGCAGAGAGAAATTGTTGATTTCTGTCCCTTGGCTGTCTACACTATTGCAGGGAGGCAAGTTGCTACCTTAACACCACGTGCCTCTCCCTTTAGATATATGATGAAAGAAGTGAATGCAGAACTGTTTTGGTAGGAATATTTGTTTTAAATCATGAATTTATTGAAGAATTTTTTTTTTCTTTTTGATGCAGTTTCCTCCTGCCTGTTAAGTTGTGTACCACAGCAAAGCTCTGGATCATTTTGGATTAGCATAAAGTCAACAAATAGGTTCTGCCTTCAGGTATCCCAAGTACACTACAGGACCTTACAGTCTTTATCCGGGAGACATGTGTCATTCCAGGTGACTTTACCTGCATGTACCAGGACATGGAGTTCGGAGCCGAGTTTTTCACTTTGAGCTCAATAGAAGATGTACAAGACAAGGGTACTCTGAAGGTGGTACACACTAAACCGGTCATTATAAATCTATGTGCATTGGAAGCATCAGATGTTGATTCACCGCTACCTTCCTTATCATCTCAGGACACAGTTCTGCTGTCTTCCTCCGATGAAAGTCCCACATCATGCCTTTCTCAACCATGGCCAACAAAGTTTGGAATAGCCACCTTCTCTTTCGATGGGGAGCTTGTGCTTGAGGAAGGAAACAAAGCCTCCCAAAAAGATTGATCCCTCTGGAACAATCCCAAAGTGATAAGCAGCCTCCTTGAGAAACTAGCTGAGGCAATATTTAGTTACACAGAATACTAAACAGGAATCCAAGTTATGAATATAGTCAAAGCCTTGGCAGACAAATTCCCATGCCTCAAAGAACCTCAGTCTTTAATGGCATCTATGGATGGAAACAGAAAATCAAGTATGAAATGGGCAATTATCGGGCAAAATTAGGAGGCAGCCAACTTCCTCTTCCAGAGCTAGAGGTGAACTTGTTACAATGTTGTAAGGGGGACACAAGCGCTGGACACAGACACTGAGATGGAGTGTAGTAAGAATAGAATAGGGTTTATTGCAGGAAGGTTGTGGGTCAGGATGAGCAGAGGTCAATGAAAAACGGAGCGTAGCTGGCAGGGATAATCTGGGAGATGCAGGCAGAGCAGCAGGTCGGGAAGCAGGCAGGCAGTGAGGCAGAGCAGCAGGTCGGGAAGCAGGCAGGCAGTGAGGCAGAGCAGCAGGTCAGTAAGCAGGCAGACAGTGAGGCAGAGCAGCAGGTCAGTAAGCAGGCAGACAGTGAGGCTGATTGACAGGCAGGTAGTGATCCTACGGCACATGGAGACAAGGTAAGACCACAAGCACCAATAATTCCTCTGTCCAGAAAACCTAAAATCACAAGGCGCTAATGACAGTTATCTACCACTGGGGTTGAAACAATAATCTGGCGAAGAATGGTTGAGAAGCCGGGGTTCATATACTGTTGGGCTGATGAGCTTGCTAGAAGGCAGGTGTGTAGGCTGAGCAGGTGAGTAATCAGGGAGCCAGGCTAGTGAGAGGAGTGCCACGCCACAACACATACACACACATACACATACACATAGAGTAATAACCAGTAATAACCAATAACCAGCCCCACCTCAAAGGCATCAAAATGCACAAGGCTGAAGTAAATTGTTTGCCACCATTTCCATTTGGGAAAACTGAAGAAACATTAGAAGAGGAGAGTTTATCTACTCAGTGAAAGACAGAAGGACAATCACAAGGTGAGAAAATGTTGAAGACGTTGTCATGTCGAAGGTTGGTGGTCATTAACCACTGTCCTGCTGTCCCAGATGTCATTAACCACTGCCCTGCTCTCCCAGATGTCGTTAACCACTGCCCTGCTCTCCCAGATGTCGTTAACCACTGTCCTGCTCTCCCAGATGTCGTTAACCACTGCCCTGCTCTCCCAGATGTCGTTAACCACTGTCCTGCTCTCCCAGATGTCGTTAACCACTGCCCTGCTCTCCCAGATGTCAATAACCACTGTCCTGCTGTCCCAGATGTCGTTAACCACTGCCCTGCTCTCCCAGATGTCGTTAACCACTGCCCTGCTCTCCCAGATGTCGTTAACCACTGCCCTGCTCTCCCAGATGTCGTTAACCACTGCCCTGCTCTCCCAGATGTCGTTAACCACTGCCCTGCTCTCCCAGATGTCGTTAACCACTGCCCTGCTCTCCCAGATGTCGTTAACCACTGTCCTGCTGTCCCAGATGTCGTTAACCACTGCCCTGCTCTCCCAGATGTCGTTAACCACTGCCCTGCTCTCCCAGATGTCGTTAACCACTGCCCTGCTCTCCCAGATGTCGTTAACCACTGTCCTGCTGTCCCAGATGTCGTTAACCACTGCCCTGCTCTCCCAGATGTCATTAACCACTGCCCTGCTCTCCCAGATGTCGTTAACCACTGCCCTGCTCTCCCAGATGTCGTTAACCACTGCCCTGCTCTCCCAGATGTCGTTAACCACTGCCTTGTTGTCCCTGCTGTCATGGAGGTGGCCTGCCATTTTCTATGAATCTCAGGTAAACCGAAGGTGAAGGATGAGTTCAGGAGGATAACAACAATCTGCCTGGAGCTTATTCCACGAAGCAAGTTCAACATGCCCAAGATATGTTTTTGTTATCTGGCTTCACTAACCCTGACAACCTCAATCATGCATAAGTGGTACCACAAAGGTGGATATCAACTCAGTAAACCAACCCAAGTTCACCCAATCTAGCAATGAGCGTATTCACATAAAAGGGGTGTTTTTTTAACCTTATGACCAATCGCACACATGGACAAGGCTATCAGAGCCGCAAATTTTATGACTAAACTAACATTTCATTTGTAAAGAAATAAAGCATTGTAGAAACAAACTATTCGCGAACCATGCGTGCAAAAGAGAAACATTGAATAACTAATTTGGTGTTTTTAACCTTATGATTATTACATTTTTTCTCATTTCCACTTTGCACAACGTAACGTTGCACATGGCACTTGTACAACTTTATTTAATAATCGAATTGCTCATTTGCGTCATAGATTTGATATATTTTAGATTTGCTGTGATGGAATTTCATTCTTTACTCTTATTTTGCACATTTACACAGTTTGCGGATTTAGATTTCATTGTAGCCTACTGTATACTGCCATATTAATAAAACCACACTTTGAACTTTGAACCGCGGTTCACGGGATCTTCTAGGATTGGTGATACTATATTCCAAGATAATTGATTGGTCAGTAGGCGGTGCTTTTATATGCGTTGATCTGTTATCTCGAACATAACCTGCTCCGGAGCAGGTTAGGTGTGTAGCATAAGTTACCATGGCAATTTACCCCAGTAAAAAATGACCCACCGTCGTGACACAGATAACCCCGGGTTAAACCTGAAGTTACCTCGCTAACCCCAAACCTTTACCCCGGGTTAAACCTGAAGTTACCTCTAACCCTAAACCTTTACCCTGGGTTATACCTGAAGTTACCTCGCTAACCCCAAACCTTTACCCCGGGTTAAACCTGAAGTTACCTCTAACCCTAAACCTTTACCCTGGGTTAAACCTGAAGTTACCTCGCTAACCCCAAACCTTTATCCCGGGTTAAACCTGAAGTTACCTCGCTAACCCCAAACCTTTACCCCGGGTTAAATCTGAAGTTACCTCTAACCCCAAACCTTTACCCCGGGTTAAACCTGAAGTTATCTCGCTAATCCCAAATCCTGCTTCGTGGTATAGGCCTCGAGAGCGAACCTTTCTGACAAAGCTGGATTTCCACACTCCAGAACTCCTGACCATTTTTAAGACAAAGGGTGGGATCGCAGGCACAAAAATAAGACGTCTGCTCGATTCAGTCAGTCAGCTAAAGGGTTTCTGTACTTTCACATAAATTAGTGATTTTTTCGTCACCAAATAGACTAAGTTATGGGTCATTTGACTGGTCTGAGGTCCTGGTGCTTCCTGTCTGTTGATAGGCGCACACAGGTAGTGTTCACTGTACTCCCCCTCTCTCCCCCCACATTCTCCCCCCACATAATCACTCTCTCTCTCTCTACCCCCTGTACTGACCTTCCCCCCACGTGCTCACTCTCTCTCCCCCATTTACTCCCCCTCTCCCTCCCCATATACTCACTCTCTCTCCCCCCACATACTCCCCCCCCCACGTGCTCACTCTCTCTCCCCCCTGTACTGACCCTCCCCCCACGTACTCACTCCCCCCCTCCCACCCACGTACTCTCTCTCTCTCTCTACCCCCTGTACTGACCCTCCCCCCCACGTACTTACTCTCTATCTCCCCCTGTACTCACTCCCCCACACACACATTTACTCACTCCCCCCACCACATACTCACCCTCTCTGTCTCCTGTACTCACCCTCTCTGTCTCCTGTACTCACCCTCTCTATCTCCTGTACTCACCCTCTCTGTCTCCTGTACTCACCCTCTCTACCTCCTGTACTCACCCTCTCTGTCTCCTGTACTCACCCTCTCTGTCTCCTGTACTCACCCTCTCTGTCTCCTGTACTCACCCTCTCTGTCTCCTGTACTCACCCTCTCTGTCTCCTGTACTCACCCTCTCTATCTCCTGTACTCACCCTCTCTGTCTCCTGTACTCACCCTCTCTGTCTCCTGTACTCACCCTCTCTGTCTCCTGTACTCACCCTCTTTACCTCCTGTACTCACCCTCTCTGTCTCCTGTACTCACCCTCTTTACCTCCTGTACTCACCCTCTCTGTCTCCTGTACTCACCCTCTCTGTCTCCTGTACTCACCCTCTCTGTCTCTTGGCTTTCGTTTTTCACAGCAACAGGAAGGTAGGCAAGGTGTTCAATTCCTTGGAGAGTCATTAAAGACTACCAGGTACATTTGAGCATTCAGAGAGTAGTTGTGCATTGTTGGGATGTCGGTAGGGACTGTTTCATACTGTACAGTATTTTGACCACTTTGCACTGATTTGTGTATTTGTCAGGATGTCAGCAAAGACATGGTTAAAGTTAGCTTCGCTGAGCTTCTGATAAACATCATTGTACTGGGTGGTGCTGCAGCAGAGGAAGGTGCCATCCCAGCTGACGTGATCATTGTCATTGATGGAACTTAGGTGCTGGATGGATGTAAAAATCTCACAGAATGCCTTCTGCTCATGGGGTTCATTTATTCCCTGAACCTCAACTATCCCCCAAAGCCGAGACATACATTTGAAGTGTTTCAGAAGATCTTTCTTGAGCTGGATGTTCTGAAATTGTCTCCAAAAGTTCATTCTTTGCAGAGAAAACTACTTATGTAAGACTGACAGTACTGCACTGTGTTTGACAATACTTGCACTATTACAATTTGTATTAAATCTTTTGTGCAGCAAGTGAGTATTCAGAAAAGTTTAATCAGTTGAAACACTCCCGCCTCCACCTAAATAAATTGTTGAATTTTTTACGTTTATCAGAGTCGCTCATCTAAATTGTGCAACAGTCTGGTGTTGCACACCCGTGGCAATAAGAAAGCAGATGAGGAAGACAACCTGGACAGGAATGCGATTTGTGAGCATGTGGTAGTCAGCGCGACCTATTGTTTACATTAATACATCTTATAATAACATTATGAAAGTACAAAGCAGTATATTACGTTACCAGTAGCTTACAGTTCAAAATAGTTTGTATGTTGGCAGGTTGACAATGTGAGCCTCCCCCTCAGGATGAGCTTCCCGGTAGCACATATCATCAGATACAACTGAAAAACTGAGCCTCCACTCCAAATGGGAAACCTCAATTGAATAGTATGAGGTAGCCCATTTTGACAGGGAGAAATGACTGCTCATAATGCTACCCTGTGTTTCTAAGTAAATGCATACTTTTTTAACCCATTAAGGCCCTGGCAGCCCATTTTGACAGGGAGAAATAATTGCTCATAATGTGCTACCCTGTGTTTAGAAGTCAATGAGCATGCGCAGTTTGTGAAGGTGGCCCATTTGGAGGGGAGGCTCAGCATTTCAGAACACCGGCAAGAAATTAGAACTAGCCAGCATGCTAACGTTAAGGACCAGAACCAGTTCTAGGCTGTCATTGTTGGGTTGGCTGCCATATTTAGTGGGCAATTTGGCACATAGACAGCTCGGTTGTGGTTGGTAGCCTAGCAGATAGAGAAGTGGCCTACCAGCTGGAAGAATCCCAGGCTAGAGGACACAATTAAAAAATGTTTTTATGCAAATAGCACAAATCTTCACATGTAAGCAGCTAGTGCCACTGCATCTGCAGGCAGCCTTTTAGAAAACAGCGAGCCAAGTTAGCCAGCCCTTAAAGGAACCATATTTTGCTAATTTTCAGGTTCATACCTTTATTTAGGAGTTCTACTAGAATAGGTTTACGCGTTTTAATGTTCAATGAACAATATTTTTTATCCAAACTGCCTGGATCCGCAGCACCCCTTTTCACCCTCTGTCTGAAACGCTCCGTTTTAGTTCCTGTCCCTTTAAGGCCCCCTCTCCTGACGAGCCCAGTTTGCTCTGATTGGCCAGCTGGCCAAACATAGGGAATTTGCCTTGTGCTTACCAAAACAGCGTTTTGACATGGCGAAACCACCTGGCCTCCGCTCTGACTGGCTCTGGCTGAGGGTGTGCCAACGCTAGACTACAAACAAGACGTTTCAAACTAAAGGAAAGGGAAAATCCCAAAAAGCATAATAGGTCCCCATTAAATTTGTTTGTCTTAAAAACGTAGAATTATATAAACTATCTGTAGCTAGTTTCCTTTCAGTCTCCACGCTGCCACCCAACAGTAACTTTACAGAATTATGTCCCCACCAATGTTTATATTATTAGCTAATGTCCTTTCACATTTCGGCAAGCTCACTTTAACTTTGCTGCCCAATTCAATACACCAAAACAGTTTTGAACATTTTTGATTTCAAAACAAATAAACCTTTATTCACATTCAGTCAATACCTACACTCTTACATCACTTGTATGCGTCCATTTGAAGAAATTTAATAATGGTTAGCCAATTCGATTGGTGGCGCTGTCGCGAAATACTAGGGTCCTAGAATTGGGGTCCAGAAACTGGAGCATCCGGGACTGCAGCTACTTATTAGTGATTGGACTGGAAATTGTCAATTCAATCTGGTAACCCTGGGGGTAACAGAACATAATGTCAACTGGGACTGAAGCCTGGTTTATACTTCTCCGTAAGCGCGTTAGCGAACGTAAACATTCATTTGGCGCTTCCGTTCGCACAGTTGTTTGCCTACAAATTTCAACGTAAGTTTAACGGGCCCACTAGGTGGCAGTGTCATATTCAGTAATCCAGAATGTACAGAAAACCGAAGAAGAAGCACAGACACGGAAACTCCCGTTCATGTCCCGCGAAAGTATAAAGAACGAGGAGAAGGTTGCTCACTGCTTTTCATATTTTCTTATATCAAATCAAATCAAGTTAATTTATCGAGCACGTTTAAAACAAGAAGCGCTGACAAAAGTGCTGTACATTCACATACATACAGTTTATCAAACAATACAGATAACAGTTGTAACATATACAGCCTATATGTAGGCTATAGCTAAGACTTGCTAAGTGCATAGAAAACCACTAATATTATTTGAAGCCTATTGAAAATCAGCCTAGCTGCTCCAGCTCATTGTGTCATCTGCGTTTTAATTAGTTTGGATACAGCCAAAATATTACCGAATATCTACTTGCTTTCTTCCCTGCTCAACCAATCAGCGATTGTTTGACGCACTGAGACGACGCTTCGCGCGACGGGCTGTTAGTGAAGTGCATAGCATACTTCTGCCACACCGATATCACAGGAATCACGAAGACATTCAATCACAAAAGCATAGGTAATGTTAATCTAATGATTTGGAGAAGTACTAATATTTGGTTATGCAGAATTATACAATTTGGTTAGTTTTCACGAATTTATTCCATATTAACTAAGGATTGGAAAACGAAATAGCTAGCTAAATACCTAGCTAACTACTAACTTTGCTGCAGACTAGCCAGCTTTGCGCTTGCTGGCGAGATACTTAAGTTTTTTTGTATCTCGGAGGAGATATCCTTATTCATTGTTAATCGAATAATGCCGATCTATCACCATGTAATTAAATGATTATTGAGTGAAGTAACGTCGTCACAGCTTTTTGGCACGAATGCAGCTCAACTCATTTTGAGCTGTACAGTGGACACAACTTTGGTATGGTGAATGTCATAATACATTAAATGTTCTTTAGTTTAACCAGTAATTGCTATTGATCCAGTCATGCTATGCTCAAATTGATGTGGGAAGGACACTATTCAGGAAGCAGTACAAGTGGTGCGCTTTTGCATTTCAAATGCACCCCCAAATGTTTCCACTTTTCGCTTGTACACCCAGTATATTGCTAAGTCATTAACATAATGTTTGTACAGATCATATCTGAGGTTTTAACAGTAACGGTGTGCGAAGTTATTAACATTACTAATGTAAATATTGGCCGAACATTGCACATACCAAACACCATCGATCACTTAAATAGACGTGGCTGATAGCTACTGTGTGCCAGGGGCGTCATGCACACATTTTTTTTGAGGGGGCACAGATTAACTACTCTTTCTATGTTATATGTAAAAAAAAAAATAAAAGTGGTAGGCCAGCAAGGTTTTGCTACCTGTAATTTCGAATTTGGAGCCTATCACAGCTGACACAGGGCGAGAGGCGGGCACACCCTGACAGGTCACCAGTCAATCACAGGGCCAACACATAGGGACAAACAACCACTCACACTCACACCTACGGACAATTCAGAGTCACCAATTAACCTGCATATTTTTGGACTGTGAAAGGAACATCATTAAACAATTTGTTTTTGGACTTGAAATGGAACACGAGACAACCGTGTAGACATTTAGCAAAAATGTAGCTATGCTACTTACGAATGTAGAATAGAATAGAATAGAATGCCTTTATTGTCATTATACACAGGTACAATGAG
Source organism: Galaxias olidus (assembly GCA_026901105.3). Lineage (NCBI taxonomy): Eukaryota > Metazoa > Chordata > Actinopteri > Galaxiiformes > Galaxiidae > Galaxias > Galaxias olidus. The sequence goes on from JAPMUY010003293.1 coordinate 186,325, forward strand.
ATTAAGCAACCACCAAACAGTGCAGTACAGATTAAAACAGGAATAAGATAAGATAAAATAAAATAAATAAAAGTATAAAATAAGATAAGATAAGATGGGTACGTAGTCCCGATAAAAATATATCCACATGTCTATGTACATTGCAGTAAGAAAATATCTAAATCTATGTATGAAATTCACAGCTGAAAAATACGTCTATACAGGTATTGCACGGAATTAACAGGTATTGCACGGAATTAAATAAATATACCTATATGACTATTGCACAGGGGTTACAAATTTGAGTTCAGCAGGGTTATTGCCTGGGGGAAGAAGCTGTTTTTAAATCTGTTTGTTCTGGTCTTGAGGCACCTGTAGCGCCTCCCGGAGGGCAGCAGGGCAAACAGACCAGTTTGTAGTTATACAGAACGCTTGTTTCAGTAGCCATATTATGTCACTTGAGAAGGGGATAAATGCCAAGCTTACTAATAAAGAACAGCAGCTGTAACAGTAGTAACGCTAGCCTGATGTTCTCCAAACAATAGATTGACTTTGGTAACCATAACAACGTTATTGTCCAGCCGGGGACGGAAAATCTAAATCAACTTAAGGAGGCTGTACTTTTTTGTAGGCTAATATTTTAATAACAATAAAATCTGTTATATTAAAATAATATTTTTTTATTATATTTTCAAACTCTGGATTACGTTGTGTTGCTGCATCGTTGCAGAGTCGTCCACGTACGCATCGCGACGCATCTAAGAACTGAGAAATGTCCACACCTCTATGTTTTACCCCAAATTGTTCAAATCAGATAAAAAAGGTTATCGAATTTTTCATGGATAGTTAAGGATGGGGTTGTGGCAAACTCCCACTGAAGCTGTGTGGCTGGTAGTCAGGGGCAACAGAAGATATTCCTTTAATATCACTCTTTATTATCAGAGATCATTCATTAATTTCTATAAGAGCGTCCATTATATTCATGTTACATTTTAAGGTTGTTCTCTTTGACAGACAGACATCCGATCGGAGCTATGGCAGATCATCGTAATGGCGATGGATTGCCTGGAATTTCCCCAGTTCTGTTTCTGACGATCAGCGGTGAATCAATGCGGTTCTTCCTGCGACCCGGTCCCACCAAGGTCCAGCTTCAGCCGCTGATCCAGGCTGGGGGAGGCCGTGTGTGTCGGGTCCAGGAGCCTGGAGCCGTCCTGCTGGCCGACCCAGAGGAAGCGGAAACCTTGCCTCAGTCTGCAACCCACTGGTATGGATCTTAGTGCACCCATCTCATCTCAATGCAGCTTCCTGTGTTCCCACAGAATTCTTGACACTTATCAAATAATCTTTCTTTTAGTGAAACATTGTACTTTTTGACATCATAAAGCTAGTCAACAACAGCACCCTTCAATATGTATTGTAAGGTCAAAGAATAATACCCAGTGTTGGCTTGTGTGTGTGTTTAAATAGATATGGGTGCTTCATAACTTTATTTTATACACATATAAATACATATATTCACACACACACACACACACACACACACACACACACACAAAAACAACTACTGGCTGTGCTAACGTCTCTCCCCGAGGACGTGACTGTGTTGAGAAGAATAGATATAGATATATAGAGATAGATATATAGAGATATAGATAGAGATATAGATAGAGAGATATATATAGATATAGAGATATAGATAGAGATATATATAGATATAGAGATATAGATATATATATATAGAGAGAGAGATATATATGTAGATATAAATAGACATAGAGATATAGATAGAATTATAGATATGTAGATATATATAGATATAGAGATAGAGAAATAGATATATAGAGATATATATAGAGATATCGAGCCGGATATATATAGATAGATATAGAGAGATAGATAGATAGATATATATAGATAGAGATAGAGATAGATACATACATACTTGTGTTCTAGTAGTGGCTGTGCTAATGTCTCTCTCCAGGTATGTGTCCACCCAGTACATCCGTGACTGTGTGGAGAGGAACATGCAGCTGGAGCTGGTGGACTACAGGTGATGCAAGACCAGAAAGCCAAGACAAACATTTCATTCTTCATTATGATTTGATTTGATGTAGGATATAGATATAGGATTTGTTTTCCGGGAATGCTTTTCTTGTAGCGAGAAGGCTTGCTAATATTATCTTTTGTTACTGTTGATGCAAAATATTAAATAAATTGATCAACAGGTTTAATTCTGAGCATGTGCAGACGTGCTCGGCAAGGCGGAAGCGTGGGAGCAACAGCGCAGGAGGAGGAGGAGGGGCAAGGCGGAGGGCCTACACAGTGGAGGAGGACGAAGCCATTTTGAGATACATCAGGAAACGTAAGATGGAGACGTCAGGGAACGTGGTGTGGCAGGAGCTGGAAAAGCATCAGGTGATCAACCGAAGCTGGCAGTCCATGAAAGACCGCTATAGGAAGTACTTGATGTACAGGCGGGAGGAGGAGGAGGAGAAAGAGGAAGAGGAGGCGGAGGCCGCGAAGGAAAAAGAAAAAGAGGAGAAGGAGAAAGTGGAGGAGGAGATGGATGTGGCTGGGTCAGACACTGTGCAGTCTTTGCCAGCCTCTCGTCCGCCAGTGGAGCCAGGTGTTCTAGAACATTCCGCACAACCTGCTGATTCCCACGCGCTCACGTCCCCTCCTCCACCTCCTCCTCCTCCTCTGCAGCCATCATCATCATCATCAGCTGATGCACTGGAGACGTCCCTAAAGAAAGAGGCTGACCAAAACCCCCCAACCCCCCAGGGGTCCCAGACAAACCCCTCTCCCCAAATGAAGAGGACCTTGCCTAAAAGCCCCCCACTCCGTTCTCAACGAAACAGAGACCTGCCAGAAGATCCAAAATCTCCTTCCTCTAAGAGAGCCAGACTGCCAGCAGAGAGGACTCCACCCTCCTGTAAAAGTCTCCAATCAGAGGTGACCACAGCCCGGGCTTCTCCTAAAACTGTTCAATCAGAAGAGACCCTGTCCTCCTCTAATAGTGTCCAATCAGAAGAGGCTTTGTCTTCTAAAAGTGGCCATCCAGAGAAGACCCTGTCTTCTAAATGTGTCCAATCAGAGGAGACCCTGCCCTCTAAAAGTGTCCAATCAGAGGAGACCCTGTCCTCCAAAAGTGTCCAATCAGAGGAGACCCTGTTCTCCAAAAGTGTCCTATCAGAGGAGACCCTGTTCTCTAAAATTGTCCAATCAGAGGAGACCCTGTCCTCTAAAATGGTCCAATCAGAGGAGACCCTGCCCTCTAAAAGTGTCCAATCAGAGGAGACCCTGTCCTCTAAAAGTCTGTGGTTGGATGTGGCCCTGGCCCCGCCCTCTAGCAGGGATACTGAAGGCGTGCTGGAGCAGAGGCTCCCAGCTGCAACAGCCTCTGCCTCAGGTGAGCGTGTGAACTCGCTTTTCCAGGATGTAGCCTTGTCGTTATTAGAGCAAACATCCACCGATTTCCTTCAGATGTGTGTTGTCTCTACATGCAGGTTGTTGGTTTATGATCCTCCTAGGTGTCAGAGCCGCCACAGTGAGCCGTAAGGAGGGAGAGCGGGAGGGGAAGAGGAAGTTAGGGATTCTGGAGCAGGCCACCAGGGAGTTTGAGGTTACCACTGACGAGGTAAGGATGTGGAACGGGAACTTTATGATGTCAAATATATAGAGCCGAAAGGGTTATTGTTTCTTGGCTATTAAAAATAAATCGAAATGTTATAAAAACAGATTAAACTTTGTTCTATTCCCTGTGTTGAATTGTTCCCTGAATAGATTATTAATGTAGTTTACTGTAGCTAGCCCTGAGCAATTCAACAATGTGCAGGCTGATTCCTCTTTTTCTCCAGTCGTCGGAGGAGGAGACCCCCGAACTGGAGGAAACACGCGCTGTCTGTGTCGCTGTCTCCATGACTACCACGTCGGCGGTGCGTGATCCCTTGACCAGCCCATCCGACAGCATGGGGGCTGCTGCTGCCTCTCAGCCAGGCCCAGAGACCCAGGGCTCTACGGACAGTGTCCTGACTGAAGCAGCGGGTCTTGGGTCCGCTCCCTGCCAGCCAGACCCTCAGACCTCCAGAGCTCACCTCTTCCTCTTCCAACACGAGTCCCAGCTAATCACCGATAAAGATACTGCGGACTGTTCATCTGGTCAGCCAATGACGTACAGCGACAGTGCAGAGGGGGCGGTCTCACTAACTCAGTGTCAGTTGGAAGAGGATAAACAGCTGATGAGAATGCTGATTAAAGAGTCCAATACGGTGAGCGCCTCTAAGCACCATCTTCTCACACTCTCCCTTTCTCCATCTGGCTCTCTTGCTCTCGTTTCGGTCCTTCCTGTGTCATAAGGGCCGTTTAATGCGTGTTTAGTGTTTTATAATTATGATTTATTTTCAGGACCTAGTGAGTGTAACCAAGGCTCTGCTGAAGACAAGTGGGGACATCGTGGCAGCGCTGCAATACCTCCTGACTTCCTGCATCGCAACGCCGCTTTGGAGTCGCCACGACGACAGACTCCTGTTGTCAGGGGACTCCCTGGAACTTGATCAGCTGAGGGAGAAACATGGGGAGGAAGCCATGGCCAAGAGACTAGCGTTCTTGGCGTAAAGAGGAAAAAACAACAGACTTGTGAAGGCCGCGCTACACAATAGCCATCTCAAGTGTAGTTCTACTTTACAGTCACTAGATAGTGCTGTTCGAACGATGTTATGTGAAAAATTATGGTCAGCCGTATAATTTTGAGTACATTACAACTGTGTCAACGAGAAACAGATTTCTGACTATGTTATTGTTAAAATATCTTTAGCTACAGAAATTTCCTGTAATTGTTTGCATTTTATATTGAAATGTTTATACCATTGACCATTTTAACATTGACGATGAATTAAATGTATGTTGTGAATCCGTAATGAGTGATTTCTATTTATATATTTAGTTTAGTCACCTGTAATCTGCGCCTTGCTTTGCCCCAGTGAGTCTGAGATATCATGTTTTCGACATCAGCTTTTCCCATTCGCGTTCTGCGAAACAATTTTGTACCATCTGATGCGCCGTGACTTAAGAACCTCTCTTGACAGAGAGAAGATTGTTGTTGCAGATATTGCTACACTGGAAAACAAGCAAACACCCGTTTAGGACCAAAGCATTACTGTACCCTAATAAGTATAAAACGTATACCCAATTTACTGCATCGGACTGGTTCGTTTTAAAAGGAAAAAAAAACAGTAAGTGCTTTCCACGGTAGTGTTTTGGGTCTATGATGTGCTAGCTAGTTGCCTCTGAAACGAGCGGAGTCTGAATGGGCAATGGCTGTCAGTAGCACTATTCAGTTCTAGTAGCGCTAGCCATGATATGTCAAGAAAGCTCTGCATTATCACTTGTATATGATGTACCTTGCCTGTCGAGCGAGAGGGAGTACTGATAGTACAGGCAAAATCTATACTAATTGCGACTACTTTGTATGCAACATTAAAACGTTAGCTAGTAGCAAGTCCTAGCAGCCATAAGTGTGGCTGTGTAGAGCAGTTGTACGTCCGATTGGATTGTCCACTTATGGCTGGTATTATCTAACTAAGGCAGAATTTTTTTTATGACATAACGTTCATTGAAGGATAATACAACATCGTTGCTAATATCAAATCGACTGTTGACAGCTGTTCAATATTTTTGAAAAGGTAACTACCGTTTACTGTTTATGGGTCCCTGATTATTGTGGCATCTTTAAAGGAATCTGCCCACCACTAAGCAGTGATGTCAAAAGAGATCAGACGCAAGCCCAAACCAAGCGTCACGTGCCTGGCCTGGCCTGTTGAGACGAAGTGGTTCTGTTATGGGTAGTTCTTGATCAAAAACGTCCTCTACACTACATTATCTGTGATTATTTTGTCAGACTAAGATTAGTCATTTAAATGCTTGCCTTTATTTGACCAGGCAAGTGTCATTAACTAAAGTCTTAAAAAACTTAAAAAACCCAGAACTGTTGAAACCATATTTTGGTTGTCAGTCTCAATTATTTACGAGGCATTGTTTAAGCTTTTCATCCCAAAAGCCGTGGTATGGTATAGAATGGTATAAGTTACAGTGATATATTACAGGATTGTGCTATGTTGGTATATGTTACAGTGATATATTACAGGATTGTGCTATGTTGGTATATGTTACAGTGATATATTGCAGGATTGTGCTATGTTGGTATATGACACAGTGATATATTACAGGATTGTGCTATGTTGGTATATGTTACAGTGATATATTACATGATTGTGCGATGTTGGTATATGTTACAGTGATATATTACAGGAGCGTGTCGGGCTTTTAAAGCTGGTTGTGTCCCACAGCTAAGAGGCCTGGAGACTCCTCCCACGTCGCAGCATGAGTTCCAAAGGGGGCGGGACCGCCCTGACCCGACGTAACTACAGACTGGCATCGGACACAGACAAGACCAGGTCCACAGGTGAGCATGGAGACAGGGTATGATCAGGTCCACAGGTGAGGATGGAGAGACAGGGTATGATCAGGTCCACAGGTGAGGATGGAGACAGGGTATGATCAGGTCCACAGGTGAGCATGGAGAGACAGGGTTTGTTCATGGGATCAGGCTCGCTTGCTTCTAGTCTCTCTCTACCTCTCCCTCGCCTTGCATGGATGTAAATAATAATATCTTCCCCTTTTTTCTCTATGTCTCTGTATGTTTGTCCTCTCTCAATCTTTTGTTTTTAATTCATCATGTATGTAAATGTTGATGTTGTTTTATTTGTTAGTTTTAGTGTTATGTGGTTCTGTGAAGATGATTTATCCCTAGTTATTCTATTAGAAGGGATAGTTAACACCTTGTCTCTCTCCTTCAGGGATAGTTAACGAGTACAGCTTGTCTCTCTCCTTCAGGGATCCTTAACGAGTACACCTTGTCTCTCCTACAGGGATAGTTAACGAGTGCACCTTGTCTCTCCTACAGGGATAGTTAACGAGTACACCTTGTCTCTCTCCTTCAGGGATAGTTAACGAGTACACCTTGTCTCTCTCCTTCAGGGATAGTTAACGAGGACACCTTGTCTCTCTCCTTCAGGGATCCTTAACGAGTACACCTTGTCTCTCCTACAGGGATAGTTAACGTGTGCACCTTGTCTCCTACAGGGATAGTTAACGAGTGCACCTTGTCTCTCCTACAGGGATAGTTAACGAGTACACCTCGTCTCTTACAGGGATAGTTAACGAGTACACCTTGCCTCTCTCCTTCAGGGATCCTTAACGAGTACACCTTGTCTCTCTCCTTCAGGGATAGTTAACGAGTAAACCTTGTCTCTTACAGGGATAGTTAACGAGAAGCTGTTGAGTGACTACCTGCACCATGTGTTTCCTGTCGGATCCAAACAGACTCCTCCCTCTGCTCCACCTCTCAGGTAACGCCGCAGAGCTGAGACACCGTCAAACAACTAAACAAAGCAGAACTAGAGTCACTAAAGCACCTAACTGGCCATTGTACTTGCAGTACTTTGAGTTTGTAGCTAATTATGTTCTAGTCATACTTATTATATTATACAGCTGCGCTTGGTAGTTGATTTGGAGTTTGTGGGTCATCTGAGTTTGGCTTGCTGGTATTAACCAACACGCCCATAGACTTGGAGCAGGCACCCTCTTCTGGGTATCATACTGACCCAACAGAACCTCCTCTGGGTATCATACTGACCCAACAGAACCTCTTCTGGGTATCATACTGACCCAGCAGAACCTCCTCTGGGTATCATACTGACCCAGCAGAACCTCCTCTGGGTATCACACTGACCCAGCAGAACCTCCTCTGGGTATCATACTGACCCAACAAGTGCAACAGAAATATATAAACAGAAACAATGCTGTGTACCAATGAACAAGGCTTGCCCACTATAAGTATTTCATTAAGGCCTTGTTTGAAAAGGTGTGCTACAATCATAGTATAACATCACTGTTCAGTAACTCTCAACTCTGGTCTTTTGTTCAACTGCATGATTAGCCTGCCATGTATTAATATATTTTTATACAAATATATTTGCCCGGTCCTGTTGTTGTTGTAGTGGTGTTGGTGGTTGTTGTTGATTTCATGCTTAGACTCATTCAGTTGTTTGTTTCCAGATGCTTTAGTGTGTGTGGGTGGTGATGTTGACGTCAGTGCTGCTTCATGATATCAGGCCTATTAACCAACAGCATACTGTTGGCATGCTGACTGCATGACCTCAGCAAGTGTTGATCTGTCTGTTTTGTCTGTGTGTATTGCTGGATCATGTGTGCGTGTGTGTTTGCATTGCTGGAGTGTGTTTGCGTGTGTATGTCACTGGCTGGAGTTTGCGTGCGTGCGTGCGTGCGTGCGTGCGTGCGTGCTTGTTATGTGTCCTGACCTGGACTAGATGCATGGTGTCCCAGTTGTCTGTGGTCCCATTCCCAAAGCCCGACCACAGCTCATATATCCTGCACTGTGCTTATTTATAGAGCCCAGGGAATACAACACACACCCTATGACTCTATACATGGAGCAAAGACAAGTTGCTGCGTTACATATATGTTCTTGGCAAGAATTAAAGCAGCGTTTGTTTTTGAATTGGGTCGGTGTCCCTAGTCTAACCCTGGCCAGATGGGATCGCAGTCTCTAGGAGTCACTGGGAATCGGATACAGTCACCAAGAGTTTTTTGCAGTCATTAGGAGCCACTTGGAAT
>JAPMUY010003293.1:200000-232500 GCA_026901105.3 Galaxias olidus
ACACTCACTCTCTCTTTATTTTACACAGACACACACACTCTCTATTTTCCAGACACGCATGCCTTCTCTCTCTTCATTTTCCACACACACACACACACACACACACACACACAGTCTTTTTCTTTCTATCTTGCTGTCTTTACCACACCCACATACGTAGGACCCTCTACCTGTCTCTCTTACCGGTCTCTCTATCTCTCTTTCTCCCCCTCTCATAAGCCCCCCCCCCCCCCACACACCCAGAAAGGTATTTTGTTTTTCCAGACAGAAGGCGGATGTGTTTGATGGTGTGTGTTGTGTTGACAGGAGGGTGTAGGAGACACAGCCGACTCGTACGCCTACGATGGAAATCGAGTACGCAAGTGGAACATCACCACCACCAACTACGGCAAGGTGAGAGTGGGCTGCACCTAACCATTCATCTAACCATTATTATAAAGATTAGCTGTGTACTCGATTAACATAACATCTATATACCCGTCTGTAACCATTAAACCTTATTTATTATTCATTTATTAACACCTTCACTGTATTGTTAATCAAGCCTATGTGTTGGTTTTAGTTAGATTCATCTTCATCTTCATCCGCTTTGTCCGGGGTCGGGTCGCGGAGGTTAGTTAGTTAGATTCAATTATTTATCAAATAAACGAATGCCCAAAAAAAATCTAAAATAACAAATCATGTGAATCCACTCCACTTTTCATTGCGTTACAATAGCGAACTCTGAAATCCATACCAGGTTTTGCTCATTATCTTGCAGTGACTGAAAGTTTGCCTCTCATCAAGGCAACCGACAGATAAACAGTTAAGCGAGCTTGCCTGGAGTCTGACCCGACAACAAAGCAAAAGTACTCTTTCATGTTAACATAGTTACAAAGCGGAGGCTGGTAGTCATAAATGTTCACACACATCATACTTACCAACCCCTTCCGATTTTCATTACTACAAGTATCTATGAAGACGATTTTTTGTATAGAGGAATGCCAGACCCCCGCTATCAAGGTCAACGGTAGGCAGGGGCAAGGGTGGGCCCATTTTTTGAGCCAAAAAATTCCAAAAAACACAGAAAATTCCAGTACCGTTTTAAACTTCTGTTTGGGTGGGCAGGCTAAAGCCCGCCTCCAACAACGACCACTTCCAACCCCCTCTTCTCGTTGCCACCCACGTGACCATTTCACCGCTGCACCCCAGTTTCCTTAAGTTCCGGGCCAGCTTGTATCATTTCCTGCTGCTCCAGCCCTGCTGCTCACTGTGGTTGTGGTCTGTGGTCTGGTCGGCGTCCCATTGTTGTTTGTGCGTTAAAACGAGAACTTATACAACCAAATCTACTCATGTGTTCTATCATCCACTCAACGGTCAGGTTTTATTTTGTTTCCACTGATGACAACCTTCTTCAAATCGATGGCGAGCTACCCACACCACTTTGTGGTAGGAAACTGAACCCTGGTCCCTTTTTGTCTTCACAAACTCAAACACTCAATAATTCCACTTTGCCCTTTTCTTTTTTTTGAACACTTGGACATTGCGCCCCTTTTGGACTCTTGCGCCCCCCTTTCATACAAAGTACACGGACTCTGAACTTTATATGAACTCATGAACTTTACTTGAACCTGTATGAACTTGTGAAGTTGTCATTGGTTGTTTTTTTGTTTGTTTTGATTTTGATATTGTCGTCATTTATCTGTTTATCATTATATAACACAATCTAATATATATATACATATATACATTAATATATACAAATATTGAATATTATTATTATTATTAATATCATTATTGAATATCTTCATATATATAAATATATTAATAATTTAATCGTTACCTAAATACTCAATACATTACCTGAAACGTACCTTTTGTTGTCTGTGTCAATCATTCACTACTTAATGACTCCACGCCGATACCTATTTCTGGTCGCTTACCCGTTACTCTTACGCGTTACTTACAACAGCAGCAGTCAGTCTGCCTAGTTTACCGCGTTACATCGTCATGTTTAGTAACAAACAAACAGAACTGGGGGGGGGGGGTGTTGCTATACCAACTGGGAACTCTCATGATTACGCACATGGCAAAGCCAAAGCGAGTTACTGGATACACAGTGTGGATTGGAACAAATTTGCATTAATATAATTGATATAAATTAAGATTGTAAGAAGAAAAAAAAAGACATTTTGTCAACTGGTGCGAACTGGGAACTGGCAATCTTCCTACAAGTCCGCTGCTCTATCGACTAGGCTATCTGCCACGTGGGTATCCCATCACATTGCCCACCTAGTAGATACGTCAGCTCACCCAACCATAGCAGGCTTGAACCGGGCCCGCCCACTATTGTTTGAAAATCCTCCTGATTTTTGAGGTTTCAAAGTTGGCAAGTATGACACACGTACCAAATCGCAATTTGTTAATCAGAACTATTTTCCGTCCATCCATCCATTTTCCGCCGCTTATCCGTGGCCGGGTCATGGTGGCAGCAGGCTAAGAAGGGTAGTCCAGAAGTCCCTATCCCCAGCAACGCTTTCCAGCAACTCCTGGAGAATCCCAAGGCATTCCCAGGCCAGATGAGATACATATAATCTCTCCAGCATGTTCTGGGTCTACCCCGGGTTCTCCTACCAGTAGGGCGTGCCCGGAAAACCTCCAACGGGAGGCGCCCAGGAGGCATCCTAATCAGATGCCCGAACCACCTCATCTGGCTCCTTTTGACGCGAAGGAGCAGCGGCTCTACTCCGAGATCCCTCCGGATGACCGAGCTCTTTACCCTATCCCTAAGGCTGAGCCCAGCCAAGGAAGGAAACACATTTCAGGTGCTTGTACTCGCGACCTCATTCTTTCAGTCACTACCCAAAGCTCATGACCATAGGTGAGGGTTGGAACGTAGACCGACTGGTAAATCGCGAGCTTCGCCTTTCGGCTCAGCTCCTTCTTTACCACGACGGTCCGGTACAACGCCCGCATTACTGCTGATGCTGCACCAATCCGCCTGTCAATCTCACGCTCTATTTTTCCCTCACTCATGAACAAGATCCCGAAATACTTGAACTCCCTCGCTTGGGGCAGCAACTCACTCCCAACCGGGAGAGAGCACTCCACCGTTTTCCAGCAGAGAAGCATGGCCTCAGACTTGGAGGTGCTGACTCTCATCCCGACCGCTTCACACTCAACTGCAAACTGCTCCAGTGCATGCTGAAGGTCACAGTATGAAGAAGCTAACAGAACAACATCATCTGCTCCTCCTGGATCTGAGGTTCAACAATTGGTCGGAGCCTTCTTTCCAGCACCCTGGCATAAGCTTTCCCAGGTAGGCTGAGAAGTGTGATACCCCGATAATTGGAGCACACCCTCCGATTCCCTTTTTTAAAAAGGTTAACCACCATCCCGGTCTGCCATTCCAACGGTACTGTCCTCGACGTCCACGTGACACCGAAGAGGCGTGTCAACCAAGACAGCCCAACAATGTCATCCACACCCGGCACCTTGCCGCTGAGGAGCTTCCTAGCTACCTCAGTGACCTCTGCCAGGGATATGACTGAGACTTCCCCCGAGTCTTCGAGCTCTGCCGCCTCCACAGAGGACATGTTGGCGGGGTTAAGGAGTTCCTCAAAGTGCTCCTTCCACTGCTCGACAATATCCCCAGTCAGCAGTTCTCCTCCCCTGCTCAACAGAGCCTGGGCCAATCCCTGCTTTCCCTTTCTGAGCCGTCTAACGGTTTGCCAGAACTTCCTTGAGGCCAACCGAAAGTCCTTCTCCATAGCCTCTCCGAACTCCTCCCACACCCGGGTTTTTGCTTCTTTGACTACCGAAGTTGCAGCTTTTCGGGCCGCCCGGTACCCGTCTGCTGCTTCAGGAGACCCCTGTGCCAACCAAGCCCGAAAGGCCTCCTTCTTCAGTCTGACGGCTTCCTTCACCGCTGGTGTCCACCAACGGGTTCTTTGGTTGCCGCCACGACAGGCACCGACGACCTTATGACCACAACTCCTAGCAGCCGCTTCCACAATGGAGGTTTTGAACAAGGCCCACTCGGAATCAATGTTCCCACCAGGTGGTGATCAGTTGACAGCTCAGCTCCTCTCTTTACCCGAGTGTCCAAGACATACGGCCGCAGGTCTGACGATACGACCACAAAGTCAATCATCGATCTGCGGCCTAGGGTGTTCTGGTACCAGGTACACTTATGAACCTCCCTATGCTCGAACATAGTATTCGTTATGGACAATCCATGCCTAGCACAGAATTCCAACAACAAAGCACCACTCTGGTTCAGATCGGGCAGGCCATTCTTCCCAATCACCCCTCTCCAGGTTTCTCCATCGTCATCCACGTGGGCGTTGAAGTCCCCCAGCAGAACTATAGAATCACTAGATGGTACCCTTTCCAGGACCCCACCCAGCGACTCCAAGAAAGCCAGATACTCCGAACTGCCATTTGGTGCATAAGCACAAACAACTGTCAGAGCCTTCCCCCCAGTGACTCGCAGTTGCAAAGAGGCGACCCTCTCGTTCTCCGGGGAAAACTCCAACACTGCGGCGTTCAGCCGGGGACTTGAGAATCCCCACACCTGCCCAGCGCCTCTCACCCTGGGCAACTCTGGAAAAGATAAGAGTCCAGCCCCTCTCCAGGACTTTGGTTCCAGAACCAGTGCCATGCGTAGAGGTGAGCCCAACTATGTCTAGTTGGTACTGGTCCACCTCCCGCACTAGCTCCGGTTCCTTTCCCAACAGAGAGGTGACATTCCACGTCCCTAGGACCAGTCTACGATGCCAGGGGTCAGCACGCCTAGGTCCTCGCCTATGCCTGCCACCCGGTTGACATTGCACCCGACCCCGATGTCTATCCCTGCAGGTGGTGGGCCCACAGGGCAGCGGCTCCATGTTGTTTCTTCGGGCTGTGCCCGACCGGGCCCCATGGGTCAAGGCCCTGCCACCAGACGCTTGCCGGCGAGCATCCCCCCCGGGTCTGGCTCCAGGGGGTAGCCCCGGTTTCCCTATTCCGGGCGAGGTGCTACAGTGCCGTTGGTTCTGCTTCATCGTGGGTTTTTGAATTGCGCTTAGTCTGGAACCTCCCCCGGGACCAATTTGCCATGGAAGACCCAACCAGGGGCTACTGCCTCCGACAACACAGCTCCCAGGATCACAGGGACCATTAAACCCCTCCACCACATTAAGGTGGCGATTCTAGGAGGGTCAGAACTATTTTATTAAGAAATAGTCTAATATTGGTACACTCTGGTTACCTAACCCTAACCTCCACCTCAGGTACACTTTGGTTACCTAACCCTAACCTCAGGTACACTCTGGTTACTTAACCCTAACCTCCACCTCAGGTACACTCTGGTTACCTAACCCTAACCTCCACCTCAGGTACACTCCGGTTAAAGTGTGAATGCGCAGCCGGCAGCTAGGGGTTTCACAGACTAAACCACTGGTCAACTAGTCGTTGTAGACTCATCCTTCTTCTGTTTCTTGAGCACAGTGAGGTCATAAAGCAGTGGCAATGCATTTACAGTAGATATGCAGCTGGGGGCGCTGTAGGTACTTGTTTACATAGTTGTCATGGTGACTTCGACGCTGCTAGTGTGAGTAGCTAAAACTTGTGAAAGCCAGATATGCAACAAGAGCAGGAACGAAACTGTACGTCCCAAATCACTAGAAGTATTTCAATGGTGAGTACTAGACGATGTCAGCTGCAATATACAGTATGTAAGGCTACCCCAAAGTACAACAACAATACCAGCACTTTGCATAGCCATAAAAAGAGACACCCCCTTATTGTTAGCGCTGCTAGCACTATCAGCGGCAACGTTAACGAGAAGCGCCAGAGTAAAGCCTGGTTTATTACTCTGCGGAAATGCACGTAAACGTCTCTGTGTAGCTTCGCAGAGAAGGGGTTTCTGGGAAAGCGTAGCTCACCAAGGCCCACCGACGTGTTGACGGGGAGTCCTCCCAAATCCTAACAGCCCGTCGCACAAAGCGTCTTCTCAGTGCGTTAAACAATCGCTGATTGGTTGAGCAGGGTAGGAAGCAAGTAGATATACGGTAATATTTTGGCAGTATCCAAACTAATTACTACACAGATGACACAATGAACTGGAGCAGATAGGCTGATTTTCAATAGCCTTCGAATCATATTAGTGGTTTTCTATGCACTTAGCTTATAGCCTATATGTTACAACTGTTTCCTGGATTGTTTGATAAACTGTATGTGAATATATTGTACAGCACTTTGGTCAGATTTGCTTGTTTTAAACATGTTCTATAAATAAACTTGATTTGATTTGGTATAAGAAAATATGAAAAGCAGTGAGCAACCTTCGTCTCGTTGTTTATACTTTCGCGGGACCTGAACGACAGTTTCTGTGTCTGTGCTTCTTCTTCGGTTTTCTGTACATTCTGGATTACTGAATACGACACTGCCACTTAGTGGGCCCGTTAAACTGATGTTGAAGTATGTAGGCAAACTACTGTTCGAACGGAAGCGCCAAATGAACGTTTATATTCGCTAACGCACTCACGCAGAAGTATGAACCAGGCTTGACGGTGATGAAGACAAAAATCAAAATGGCTTAAACAGAAGCGCAAAACTTACTCACTATAATAATGAATGCCATAACGAACGTTCATGGTGGTAAACGCGTCGGTATTCCACTGTGAACTACAATATACAAAATATATTTCGCTTTACGAACGCTCGTTATGGTATTCCTTATTATAGTGTGTAAGTTTTGTGCCTCTGTTTAAGAAACACTGATAGACTATATAAAGATAAAAATACAAATGGCTTAAACAGAAGCGCTAAACTCACCATAATAGTTCAACGTAAACGCCACGGCATCACGAACAATATCCTATATTTCGCTTTACTTTGTCATCTGTTCACACAGTGGAACACCGTTTACCTATGTATGTTCAGCGTTCATTATTATGGTGAGTACGTTTGTGCTTCTGTTGTATTTTTCTTTTTACACTAGTAAAATGTATGTTGACAATCAATTTTAAGCATGTAGGCCTACTACTGCGTGACTACAAGATAGAATAAATATTCAATTATATTAACAGTAGGCTATGTAGCAAGGACTAAGGGCTTTCTGTAGCCTGTTTACATTAAGCTGCAGGCCGGTCCTCCTTTCCATCTCGCAGTTGACGATAGATCATTTTGCGTGTCAATGTGTCAGTCAGTCACTATTAAGTTTTTTTATTTCAATAAACCAACAACTTTATGCAACCTGTGGACATTGGTGTTTATTGGCGAGATTGATACCGTAGTTTCACAATAGTTAACACTTTACTGGATGTACTTGAGATCCTTCTGATGAAAGTGTATCATTGTTATTGGGTGAAAAAACAATATATCATCTCTGGCGACTAGTCGACTACTTTACCGGAGTGGTTGTACTAAAATGCAGCAGTCCTGCAATCCTGACTGCCCTACTGGCTGCTAATAACCTGTTTCTGTGTCTTTGCATCTCTGTGTGTGTGTGTGTGTGTGTGTGTGTGTGTGTGTGTGTGTGTGTGTGTGTGTCTGTGCATTTCTCTCTCTCTCTCTCGCTCTCTCTCTCTCTCTCTCTCTCTCTCTCCGTGTGTGTGTGTGCTCAGTCGTGGGCTGCAGGTGACATAGTGAGCTGTCTGATCGACCTGGATGAAGCTTCCATTACCTTCTGCCTGTGAGTCTGCTTCTAGAAGCTTCCACCTTCACACTCCACAACAACTACCAGTGTTCACTTTGTGCTTTAATGGGGAAATCACATGGTTTCACACGTGTGTGTGTGTCCGTGTGTGTGCGTGTGTGTGCATGTGTGTCCGTGCGTGCGCGTGCGTGCGTGCGTGCGTGCGTGCGTGCGTGCGTGTGTGTGTGTGTGTCTGTGTCTGTGTGTGTGCCCTCAGGAACGGCCAGTCTCTAGGAACAGCCTTCAGTAATATAAAGACCGGTCCAGGCGTGGCCTACTTCCCCGCAATCAGCCTCTCCTTTAAGGAGTCGGTGGCCTTCAACTTCGGCAGCAGACCTCTCCGATATCCTGTCCCGACACCCACTTGCTGTTTCACTGCTTCCTGTCCCAACACTCACTTCCTGTTTCACTGCTCCGTGACACTACACTCACTTCCTGTTTCACTGCTCTGTGACACTACACTCACTTCCTGTTTCACTGCTCCGTGACACTACACTCACTTTCTGTTTCACTGCTTCCTGTTCCAACACTCACTTCCTGTTCCCCTGCTCCCTGACATCACACACACTTCCCGTTTCCTTGCTCCCTGACACTACACTCCCTTCCTGTTTCCCTGCTCCCTGACACTACACTCACTTCCTGTTTCCCTGCTCCCTGACACTACACTCACTTCCTGTTTCAATTAGTTAGTGTTTATAAGTAGACATGCTTGGACTGAGTCTCATATCTTCATATAAAGTTCTGAGACACTAGTTAACATTACATTACTTGTTACATTACGTTCAATTTCATATTACATTACATTACATTACGGTCATTATTGAGAATAGGAACCATCTACTGCACACCTATCATTTGCAGAAAGACAAAGCATGAGTGCACGTTGTGTGAGAATAATAATTAATTTAGTGTTAGTATCTGAGCTGGTTAGCTGTTCCTGACCTTGTGCCGTGCACGTACCCAGTGGAGGGCTACCTGCCCCTGCAGAATCCCCCCACCAGCAACCTCCTCAAAGCCCACAAACTACTGGGCTACATCAAGATGGTCCTCTCCACCACCATAGACACACAGGTAGGACTACATCCACACTGTCCTCTCACCCATAGACACACAGGTAGGACTACATCCACACTGTCCTCTCACCCATAGACACACAGGTAGGACTACATCCACACTGTCCTCTCACCCATAGACACACAGGTAGGACTACATCCACACTGTCCTCTCACCCATAGACACACAGGTAGGACTACATCCACACTGTCCTCTCTAACATAGACACACAGGTAGGACTACATCCACACTGTCCTCTCACCCATAGACACACAGGTAGGACTACATCCACACTGTCCTCTCACCCATAGACACACAGGTAGGACTACATCCACACTGTCCTCTCACCCATAGACACACAGGTAGGACTACATCCACACTGTCCTCTCACCTTTAGACACACAGGTAGGACTACATCCACACTGTCCTCTCTAACATAGACACACAGGTAGGACTACATCCACACTGTCCTCTCACCCATAGACACACAGGTAGGACTACATCCACACTGTCCTCTCACCCATAGACACACAGGTAGGACTATATCCACACTGTCCTCTCTAACATAGACACACAGGTAGGACTACATCCACACTGTCCTCTCACCCATAGACACACAGGTAGGACTACATCCACACTGTCCTCTCTAACATAGACACACAGGTAGGACTACATCCACACTGTCCTCTCTAACATAGACACACCGGTAGGACTACATCCACACTGTCCTCTCTAACATAGACACACAGGTAGGACTACATCCACACTGTCCTCTCACCCATAGACACGCACACCTTCCAAAAAGTTCCACTTTTGTCTTGTCAGTCCACAGAATATTTTCCCAAGTTTTGGGGATCATCAAGATGTTTTTTGGCAAATGTGAGACGGGCCTTTGAGTTCTTTTTGGTCAGCAGTGCAGGAAAAATGCTATCCAAACCAACCTGGCGTCCCGTTACATCTGGTGTAAAACTGACACAGCATTTCAGAAAAAGAACATCATACCGACAGACAAACATGGTGGTGGTAGTGTGATGGTCTGGGGCTGCTTTGCTGCTTCAGAACATGGGCGACTTGCCGTAATTGATGGAACCATGAATTCTGCTCTCTACCAGAAAATCCTGAAGGAAAATGTCCGGCCATCAGTTCGTGACCTTAAGCTCAAGCGCACTTGGGTTATGCAGCAGGACAATGATCCGAAGCACACCAGCAAGTCCACCTCTGAATGGCTCAAAAAATCCAAAACGAAGGTTTTGGAGTGGCCTAGTCAAAGTCCGGACTTAAACCCGATTGAGATGCTGTGGCATGACCTTAAACAGGTTGTTTATGCTCGTAAACCCTCCAATGTGGCTGAATTAAAACAATTCTGCAAAGAAGAGTGGGCCAAAATTCCTCCACAGCGATGTGAGAGACTCATTGCCAGTTATCGCAAACGCTTGATTGCAGTTGTTGCTGCCAAGGGTGGCACAACCAGTTATTAGGTTTAGGGGGCAATTACTTTTTCACATAGGGCCAGGTTGGTTTGGATAGTTTTTTTTCCCTTAATAAATGAAATCATCATTTAAAAACAGCTTTTTGTATTTACTCAGGTTATCTTTGTCTGATATAAAAATTTGTTTGATAATCTGAAACATTTAAGTGTGACACATGTGCAAAAACAATAAGTATCTGTAAGGGGGCAAATACTTTTGCACAGCACTGTATGTGTGTACCATGTAAGTAGTAGGGTTTCATATGTTGTGACATGTAGATTGGCCAAGATGGGGTTTTGTATTGGGATTAGTTGTGTAAAAAAACAAACAAGTGAGGTGCTCTTCTCACTCCTGGTGCCTCTTGGTATGTCTCTCTTTATTTCATCCCTCCCTCTTCCCTCCCTCCCTCCCTCTCCCCTTCCCCGTCCCTGTAGGAGGAGCGGTTGGTGGAGATGGAGAGTTCCTCCTGGAAGCTGGCAGGAGAAACCACCCAGCTGATCACCTTAGCCCACATCTTCAACCACTTCGCTCCTCTCATGGTGAAACACACACACACACACACACACACACACCTTGTAATGTGTCCCTACTGTTAAGATGGTTTTACCTTGTAATGTGTCCCCACTGTTAAGATGGTGTTACCTTGTAATGTGTCCCCAGTGTTAAGATGGTGTTACGTTATAATGTGTCCCCAGTGTTAAGATGGTGTTACGTTGTAATGTGTCCCCAGTGTTAAGACGGTGTTACGTTATAATGTGTCCCCAGTGTTAAGACGGTGTTACGTTGTAATGTGTCCCCAGTGTTAAGACAGTGTTCCGTTATAATGTGTCCCCAGTGTTAAGATGGTGTTACGTTATAATGTGTCCCCAGTGTTAAGACGGTGTTACCTTGCAATGTGTCCCCAGTGTTAAGACGGTGTTACCTTGTAATGTGTCCCCAGTGTAAAGTGTACCTGGTTGAGGACGTGCTGATGAACTTCCTGTTGACGATCCTAGAGGGAGGAGGCTCGGTGGACGAACACCCCCTCATCCAGCAACTACTGGACCTTTTCTGGCTGCTCATGGAGGTCAACACACACACACACACACGCTCCACTCACAAAGAAAGGAACATACCAGCACCCAGTCTTTCTGTACAGGAGTGACACTTCAAACTTAAAACCACACACCACACACACTAGGAGCTTGCAGTAACACATCTAATAATAATAATAATACATTTTATTTAGTTTTTTGCGTTTTTTCTCGAGACTGAAAGCACTTCACACAAATTGGTCGCCAATTAATTACACAGAACAAACAGCAAACAGACTTGCTTAGGACATAGGACACACAGACCGACTCCAGGTGAATTGGCAGTGACTGGTCAGGGCATGGCCCTGTGATAGACTGGCGACCTGTGTCGGCTGGGATAGGCTCCAGCCCCCCGCGACCCTGCAAAGGATAAGCAGTATAGCTAATGGATGGATGGATGGATGGTCAGGGCACTGGTAGGAGAATGGAGCATGTTTTTTGATGGTGCGAGGAAACCCACACAAACACGGGGAGAACATGCAAACTCCAAACAGAAAGGCCATTGGGTCAGGTGGGGTTTGAACCCATCTGTAAATAATCTTTACACACACACACACACACACACACACACACACACACAGACACACACATCTCCCTGGATCTGTCTGCTCTGTGCTTACTGTCTTTACACACACACACACACACACACACACACACACACACACCCCTCCCTGGGTCTGTCTGCTCTGTAACTGTCTTTTCACACACACACACACACACACACACACACTCCACACACACACACACACACACTGTCTTTACACACACACACACACACACACACACACACACCCCTCCCTGGGTCTGTGTGCTCTGTAACTGTCTTTACACACACACACACACACACACACACACACACAAACCCCTCCCTGGGTCTGTGTGCTCTGTAACTGTCTTTACACACACACACACACACACACACACACACACACCCCTCCCTGGGTCTGTCTGCTCTGTAACTGTCTTTACACACACACACACACACACACACACACACACACACACACGCACACACACACACACCCCTCCCTGGGTCTGTGTGCTCTGTAACTGTCTTTCTCTTCAGGACTATGAAGTGAACGAGTGTTTGAAGCAGCTGATGATGTCACTGCTGAGAGCCTACCGCTTCTCTCCTATTATCCCTGACCTGGGCTTCCAGGTACACACACACACACACACACACACACACACACACACAGACCTGGGCTTCCAGGTACACACACACACACACACACACACACACACACGCACACAGACCTGGGCTTCCAGGTACACACACACACACACACACACACACACACACACACACACACACACACACCGACCTGGGCTTCCAGGTACACACACACACACACACACACACACACAAACACACTGACCTGGGCTTCCAGGTACACACACACACACACACGCACACACACACACACACACACACACACATTGTTTCATAGTGTTTTAGTATTGATGCTCTGTTGTTGTTTCAGTGTTTTAGTATTGATGCTCTGTTGTTGTTTCATAGTGTTTTAGTATTGATGCTCTGTTGTTGTTTCATAGTGTTTTAGTATTGATGCTCTGCTGTTGTTTCATAGTGTTTTAGTATTGATGCTCTGTTATTGTTTTATAGTGTTTTAGTATTGACCCTTTGCTGTTTCTTCCAGATCCACTATCTGCGACTCACCACAGCCATCCTCCGCCACGAAAAGTCCAGGAAGTTCCTACTGAGCAACGTCCTATATCCTGTCCATCTGGCCCAGTCTAACCCAGTCTAACCCAGTCTAACCCAGTCTGGCAAAATCTAATCCAGTCTAATCCAGTCTAACCCAGTCTGGCACAGTCTAACCCAGTCTGGCACAGTCTAACCCAGTTTACAGTCTAACCCAGTTTTACCCAGTTTTACCCAGTCTAATCCAGTCTAATCCAGTCTAATCCAGTCTAATCCAGTCTAACCCAGTCTAACCCAGTCCAACCCAATCTTACCCAGTCCAACCCAATCTTACCCAGTCTAATCCAGTCCAACCCAGTCTAACCCAGTCTAACCCAGTCTAACCCAGTCTGGCACAGTCTAACCCAGTCTGGTACAGTCTAGCCCAGTCTAACCCAGTCTGGCAAACTTTAATCCAGTCTGGCAAAATCTAATCCAGTCTAATCCAGCCTATTCCAGTCTAGCCCTGTCTGGCACAGGCTTGCCCAGTCTTACCCAGTCTAACCCAGTCTGGCACAGTCTAACCCAGTCTGGCACAGTCTAACCCAGTTTTACCCAGTCTAATCCAGTCTAATCCAGTCTAACCCAGTCTAATTCAGTCTAATTTAGTCTAATCCAGTCCAACACAATTTTACCCAGTCTAATCCAGTCCAACCCAGTCTAATCCAGTCCAACCCAATCTTACCCAGTCCAACCCAGTCCAACCCAGTCCAACCCAGTCCAACCCAGTCTGGCACAGTCTAATCGAGTCTGGTACAGTTTAACCCAGTCTAACCCAATTTAACGCTGTCTGGCACAGTCTAATCCAGTCTAATCCAGTCTATTCCAGTCTAACCCTCTCTGGCACAGTCTCACCCAGTCTAATCCAGTCTGGCACAGTCTAACCCAGTTTTACCCAGTCTAACCCAGTCTAACCCAGTTTTACTCAGTCTACTCCAGTCTAACCCAGTCTAATCCAGTCTAACCCAGTCTAGCACTGTCTAGCCACGTATTATTTACTGTTAATCTAGCACAATCTATCATAGCCAGGCACAGTCTAGCGGAGACTTATATTATGTCAGTCTATGTCCGATAGTCTTTGTGTTAGGTGTGTGAAGTGTGTGTGTATGCCTTCAGTAGGTTAGGTAGTCTTTGTGTTAAGTGTGTATGTCCTCAGTAGGTTAGGTAGTCTTTGTGTTAAGTGTGTATGTCCTCAGTAGGTTAGGTAGTCTTAGTTAAGTGTGTATGTCCTCAGTAGGTTAGGTAGTCTTTGTGTTAAGTGTGTGAGGTATCTGCTCAGCAGGCTCCTTAACACCAGAGCTACATTTGACGTCCTGCGTTCCGTCGTCTTCTTCTACATCAAAACGCCCCTGAGGGTGAAGGAGGCGGGGCTTGAGGAGCTCATCCCCACCACCTGGTGGCCAACCCGATTCGACAAGGAGGTGACTGGCCTCTGCTGCAGGGCAGCCTATCAAGAGACAACGTCTACTAGTGCCTATCTTATTGACAACCAATCACATTTACTCGATACTTTCAGTTTTACTACATTATTTGATCAAATATAATAAATATAGTAATAATAGGCAAGACAAACCCAACAGCTACAGTGTTGTCTTAACGGGACAATTCATGCAGCGGCGACTAAAATCGCGCTGTGTAGCGTTTTGAAACTGTTTGAATCACCACAAATATAAAGTTTTTGTTGGACTGAGCCTATTCAGTAATTCAAATGTAAACCTCGTTTCACAACATATACGTGTCAACATCGATAGAGCTCTCGCTAATTCACATTTAGCTTTCAAAGTGCGCAGGTTTTGTTCTTGCATGAACAAATCCTTAACTTTAAGCAGTTTGATCAAAAAATTTATGCTTTATTTAATATCAAACCACTGATGTACTGATTTAAGCATGTATTTTTAAATCATGGGCAATTCAATCTTTCCATATACTTACTGTTAATAACATCATATTGTAATTTCAAAGCTTGCCTCTGCGTGGTGCTCGACGCTGAACTTTGTTTGAAATGCTTTATTTTGGTAAAAAACGGGCACCTGATTTTGCCCCGCACCAAGTCTTGAAGTCTTCTTGCCTACCTTTTCCCACACCTTTTCACGGTCAAACTTTGATTCATTTTGAAGTAAACCCCTGTACCTACATGACCTTAAGTGGAATAAGCAATCAGTCAACAATTAGTTATTTAAAATATGTGCTATATACTTTACTTGTGTTGCTAATAATTTAAATTTAATCGGTCCAGGCCTTTCATCTCTGAGTAGTCCAAGGCCTTTGAAAGATTCTCAGATTTTTTTTTTTTAAATCGATCCTAGGCAGAGAAATAACTCAAAGTTTTCTGTGCCTTCGCTTCTTCAGGACGGCTCAAACAAATGCCATTCTCCACTATACTAGTATTTGAGTCACCACTAACTTAAATTAAATCCGTCGGTCGGGGCCTTTCAACTCTGACTAGTCCAAAGCCTTTGAAAGATTCTCAGAAAAAATTATAAAAATCGATCCAAGGCAGAGAAATAACTCACAAGTTTTCCGTGCCTTCACTTCACCAGGACAGCGGTAAAACACACGTCATTTTCCACTAGAGCTTGCTATATATATTTTTTTTATTTAGAAATCAGTCGCGTGGATGGAAATCCATAAAGCAAAACCTATTTTCATTGTTTTATTAAAGCTTACGGTAATGTCAGTCAGTTTGGCTACTATTACATATGCCTATAACACATTGAATTTTAACTTTAGCTATGCTGATTGATTGTGAATGTAAGTGATGCTCATCGGTAACGTTATCTGTACCAAGATAAAAGGCGACCTAGTTGCATTCTTGTGCGGGGTAATTTTAAGTAGGCCTATCAAGGCAGTTAAGAATATATTAATGATCAGCGGATATGAAAAACTGCTCATATTTAAAATACTTCTGCTTATGAAGAACTATGCGTGATAAGAGTTTGAGGTTGCATATCAATTGCCGTGAGAAAATCGGGACCTTTCCTTTCATCTTTTGTTTTCCTCTATGTCCACTGAAGCGTTGGTTTCCTTAAAGATCGCGTTGAGTGGCATGATCAGTTGTGACCACGAATGCGTGCCTGAAAAATCAGTGCATTAAGAAAGCAAGAAAACCTATTAGTCAGATGGTTTAATGCCTTAAGGTTTGCAGAGCAGACTGCAGAAATTAGCAGATCGGCTACTCGTAGACAGCTAAAAATACAAGATCAGTACAATACAAGATCATCATCGTAATGATAAATGAAATATAGGCTATAATGTAGGAGTTTGTTGGGCAGAGAGCTTTGACTTTTGCAAGATCGATTGGGCGAGAACTGTGGGCAGGGAAAACGATAGTATTTAAACGAGAGAATATGCCTGTTTATTACTACTTTATAGGCTAAATAAGCAGATATGTACAAATAACACTGAGCAATGATCTTGCAATGGGACCTACATTTTACTGAGATGTTTTGAAATGTGTTTTCGACCCGGTGATTATCTGGCACTGATTGTGAGTGTACAAACGCAATTGCAAGCAGTACCTTGGCAAACTGTCGTTCGAAGCCTAGAATTGTTGACTAGGGCCGCATCATGACAAAGCTAAGTTGTTTGACACGTTTGCGGTTTTCAGCATACACGTTTTTAATATTTTAGCCTTAATTTAGGTAAACAACCATGTAACTGTAAAGGCAGTTAGTTTTTCAAAGTATCTGTAGCAACTGATACATTATTTTTCCCAGATAAAGAAGTAAACTAATGTCAAAGTTGGCCATAGGAGGTTTGAGCTCTTAAAAGACACCGCTTGGCTACACCAAAGTATCAACTCGGTAAAATTAAAAACCTTTTTTCGACACAAACTGTCACTTTTAGATCAACTGAAAATGTATGAATTTGTTTTTATTAATAAACATTTAGTAAGTAACACAAATTTGGAGCATTCACTGTTTAATCACTGGATTAAAAAACAAACTGAAAACACGTTTGTCCTGTCTAATAATAATATAACGTGGTGACTGTGGGTCAGAGTGAGCGGGTCTGATTGGCCGACTGACCTGTCTGTCTCCAGGGGAAAGAGGAGACGGCTGACGAGAGGCTCAGGAGGCGGGCTTATGAGAGAGGATGTCAGCGGCTCAAAAAGAGGATTGAAGGTGACCTTTCAACCCTCCGCGTTCAAATGAGGGCACCACAGTGGAACCGATAGCGAGATAATCTACACTCTAGTTTGGTTGTGTAGTAATCACTCTAGTTTGGTTGTGTAGTAATCACTCTAGTTTGGTTGTGTAGTAATCTGCACTCTGGTTTGGTTGTGTAGTAATCTAAACTCTGGTTGTGTAGTAATCACTCTGGTTTGGTTGTGTAGTAATCAATGTGTTTGGTTGTGTAGTAATCACTCTGTTTGGTTGTGTAGTAATCACTGTGTTTGGTTGTGTAGTAATCACTGTGTTTGGTTGTGGAGTAATCACTCTGTTTGGTTGTGTAGTAATCACTGTGTTTGGTTGTGGAGTAATCACTCTGTTTGGTTGTGTAGTAATCACTGTGTTTGGTTGTGTAGTAATCACTCTGTTTGGTTGTGTAGTAATCACTGTGTTTGGTTGTGTAGTAATCACTGTGTTTGGTTGTGTAGTAATCACTCTGTTTGGTTGTGTAGTAATCACTGTGTTTGGTTGTGTAGTAATCACTCTGTTTGGTTGTGTAGTAATCACTGTGTTTGGTTGTGTAGTAATCACTCTGTTTGGTTGTGTAGTAATCACTGTGTTTGGTTGTGTAGTAATCACTGTGTTTGGTTGTGTAGTAATCACTGTGTTTGGTTGTGTAGTAATCACTCTGTTTGGTTGTGTAGTAATCACTGTGTTTGGTTGTGTAGTAATCACTCTGTTTGGTTGTGTAGTAATCACTGTGTTTGGTTGTGTAGTAATCACTGTGTTTGGTTGTGTAGTAATCACTCTGTTTGGTTGTGTAGTAATCACTGTGTTTGGTTGTGTAGTAATCACTCTGTTTGGTTGTGTAGTAATCACTGTGTTTGGTTGTGTAGTAATCACTCTGTTTGGTTGTGTAGTAATCACTGTGTTTGGTTGTGTAGTAATCACTGTGTTTGGTTGTGTAGTAATCACTGTGTTTGGTTGTGTAGTAATCACTGTGTTTGGTTGTGTAGTAATCACTGTGTTTGGTTGTGTAGTAATCACTGTGTTTGGTTGTGTAGTTGTGGAGGAGCTGCAGGTCCAGATTCTCAGACTCATGCTCAACAACACAGACAAAGGAACGGTACGTACAAACAACAACAACAACAACAACAACAACAACGTGAGACAACACACACAGAGAGTACACAACATGTCTGACAACACACAGAGTACACAGAGTACACAACATGTCTGACAACACACAGAGTACACAACATGTCTGACAATACACAGAGTACACAACATGTCTGACAACACACAGAGTACACAACATGTCTGACAACACACAGAGTACACAACATGTCTGACAATACAGAGAGTACACAACATGTCTGACAACACACAGAGTACACAACATGTCTGACAACACACAGAGTACACAACATGTCTGACAATACACAGAGTACACAACATGTCTGACAACACACAGAGTACACAACATGTCTGACAACACACAGAGTGCACAACATGTCTGACAACACACAGAGTACACAACATGTCTGACAACACAGAGTACACAACATGTCTGACAACACACAGAGTACACAACATGTCTGACAACACAGAGTACACAACATGTCTGACAACACAGAGTACACAACATGTCTGACAACACACAGAGAGTACACAGAGTGCACAACATGTCTGACAACACACAGAGTACACAACATGTCTGACAACACACAGAGTGCACAACATGTCTGACAACACACAGAGTACACAACATGTCTGACAACACACAGAGTGCACAACATGTCTGACAACACACAGAGTACACAACATGTCTGACAACACACAGAGTACACAACATGTCTGACAACACACAGAGAGTACACAGAGTACACAACATGTCTGACAACACACAGAGTACACAACATGTCTGACAACACACAGAGTGCACAACATGTCTGACAACACACAGAGTACACAACATGTCTGACAACACAGAGTACACAACATGTCTGACAATGCATTCAGTTAGCAAGCGAGCGAGTGAAAGTCACCATAAACGGAAAGAATTTAACGTATTAAAACATCTTTTTGCCAATCGGATTTTGATTAGTGAAGCAGTTCAGGAAGTCAAATAATTTTCTGCAGTTTATACCTGACAAAACCAAATGCTAATTTGATTCAACAAATCAAATCATTTTCCTTCCCTTCCTGCTCTTCTCATGTTTAAAACTTGTATGAACTTTTTCTCTGTTACAGGGTGAAGCGTCTCGCTATATTTTCCTGAATAAGTTCCGTAAGTTTCTTCAGGAGAACGCCAGCAACAGAGGTGTAAGTATTCAGATATCAGTCGGCTACACAGACTTGATATGTAATCCTTTAGTTCAGGCATGCGGTGAAGATTGATTTGTCTCCACAGTACTAAGTGTGCGTGTGTGTGCGTGTGTGCGCGTGTGTGTGCGCGTGTGTGTGCGCGCGTGTGTGCGCGCGTGTGTGCGCGCGTGTGTGTGTGCGTGTGCGTGCGCGTGTGCGTGCGTGCGTGCGTGCGTGCGGGTGTGCAGCACCCCACAGCACTGTGTCCTCCAGAGTACATGGTGTGTTTCCTGCATCGTCTGATCACCGCCGTGCGCTCCTACTGGGACGAAGGCCGGAGAAAGACCCCCACCTCTGTCAGCAGTGAAGGTACTTCTCCTTCGCCTCCGTCACCAGCCTCACAGCTAGCCTCCTTAGTGGGTCTATACAGCTAGCCTCCTTAGTGAGTCTATACAGCCGGCCTCCTTAGTGAGTCTATACAGCCGGCCTCCTTAGTGAGTCTATACAGCCGGCCTCCTTAGTGAGTCTATACAGCCAGCCTTCTTAATGGGTCTATACAGCCAGCCTCCTTAGTGAGTCTATACAGCCAGCCTCCTTAGTGGGTCTATACAGCCAGCCTCCTTAGTGGGTCTATACAGCCAGCCTCCTTAGTGAGTCTATACAGCCAGCCTCCTTAGTGTGTCTATACAGCCATTTTCCTTAGTGAGTCTATACAACCAGCCTCCTTGGTGAGTCTATACAGCCAGCCTCCTTGGTGAGTCTATACAGCCAGCCTCCTTGGTGAGTCTATACAACCAGCCTCCTTAGTGGGTCTATACAGCCAGCCTCCTTAGTGAGTCTATACAGCCAGCCTCCTTGGTGAGTCTATACAGCCAGCCTCCTTGGTCAATACGGTCTTTGATTAGAATGCAGGCCTTTCTCAGCTAGTCCTCGTCTTGTTTTTCTCTATCTTTTCTCTTTTCATTTGACCCTTGCGTTCTCTGCTCCTGTTCCCTGTCCCAGATGCCTATGTGCCGCCTCAGCTCTTCTACAATGGGAAGGTGGACTACTTTGATCTGCAGAGACTGGGAGGCCTTCTCTCCCACCTGAAGAAGACTCTTAAAGGTGGGTCCCTGTCTGTCTGCCTGTCTGTGTGTCTGCCTGCCTGTCTGTCTGTCTGCCATCTCTGTCTGCCTATCTGTCTGTCTGCCTGCTTGTCTGTCTGTCTCTCTGCCTGTCTGCCTGTCTGTGTATCTGTCTCCCTATCTGTCTGTCTGCCTGTCTGTGTATCTGTCTGCCTATCTGTGTGTCTGCCTGCCTGTCTGTCTGTCTGCTTATCTGTCTGTTTGCCTGCCTTTCTGTCTGTCTCTCTGCCTGTCTGCCTGTCTGTCTGTCTGTCTCTCTGCCTGCCTGTCTGTCTGTCTGTCTGCCTGCCTGTCTGTCTGTCTGCCATCTCTGTCTGCCTGTCTGTCTGCCTGCCTGTCTGTCTGTCTCTCTCTCTGCCTGTCTGTCTGTCTGTCTGTCTCTCTGCCTGTCTGTCTGTCTGTCTGTCTGTCTGCCTACCTGTCTGTCTGTCTGTCTGCCTGCCTGTTTGTCTGTCTGTTCTGCCAGGTCCTGTAGAGGAGCAGAGAGGAGCATCACACCACGCTGTTAGACACAGATGTACAAAGATGAGCAGCCGAGACACTGAGTGTTGCTGTAGACAGGATATTATAATATGATCATATCTGTCATGCTGTAATCTCAAGGGAGATTGTGTTGAGAGGAGAAGGCGTGTCATTGGGCCCTTTCCTTCTGCAAGGTTTAGGCTAGGGTTAGCGGGCTCGTGTGTGTGTGTGTGTGTGTGTGTGTGTGTGTGTGTGTGTGTGTGTGTGTGTGTGTGTGTGTGCCCGTGTGCGTGTGCGTGTGTGTGTGTCTGACTGACTGTAAACTGGCAGAGACTGCTCTTGCATTTTAAAGCGTACTACAAATAAAATATATTGTTTATTTTTAGAGGACTCGTATTTGCTCTCTGTAATGTTAGTATGCTACTCCTCATAGTATTCTCAGCAGGAAACTACCTGAATGAAATTACTTCTGATGACGTCCTATAATGGATGTGTATTGTGAAGTAGATGCATGAAACTACTATCTGGGTTTGGCAGTGAACCAGACCAGTGCAAGCGGCCCAGTTATTTAGTGCATGCAGCCTAGCTGGCTCATTTGGATCAGAAATGTATTGTTATTAGTGTTATTCCCAATGTGACCACGAGATGGGGCAAGACCGCTGTTTTTGCTTTCCACTCTGCAAATATATAATTAGCCTAACCTAGATGTTTTTGACCTTGTTTTTGAATATTCCTCTTAAATGCCACAGGCTGTAATATAATAGCTCATACAGCTGCTAGACACTGAAGCTCTGCACGTTTCCCTGTGATGGGGATTGCACTAAATCCATTGAAAATAAAGATATGAATAATAAAGAGGGTGTTGCTCTCTCCCTTTAGTATTTCTGTTCTCTCCCTTTAGTATTTCTGCTCTCTCCCTTTGGTATTTCTGCTCTCTCCCTTTGGTATTTCTGTTCTGCTCTCTCCCTTTAGTATTTCTGCTCTCTCCCTTTGGTATTTCTGCTCTCTCCCTTTAGTATTTCTGCTCTCTCCCTTTAGTATTTCTGCTCTCTCCCTTTGGTATTTCTGCTCTCTCCCTTTAGTATTTCTGTTCTCTCCCTTTAGTATTACTGCTCTCTCCCTTTAGTATTTCTGTTCTCTTCCTTGTGTGTTTCTGCTCTCTCCCTTTAGTATTTCTGTTCTCTCCCTTTAGTATTTCTGCTCACTTCCTTTAATATTTCTGCTCTCTCCCTTTAGTATTTCTGTTCTCTCCCTTTAGTATTTCTGCTCTCTCCCTTTAGTATTTCTGCTCTCTCCCTTTAGTATTTCTGTTCTCTTCCTTGTGTATTTCTGCTCTCTCCCTTTAGTATTTCTGCTCTCTCCCTTTAGTATTTCTGCTCTCTCCCTTTAGTATTTCTGCTCTCTCCCTTTAATATTTCTGCTCTCTCTGTTTAGTATTTCTGCTCTCACCCTTTGGTATTTCTGTTCTCTTCCTTGTGTATTTCTGCTCTCTCTGTTTAGTATTTCTGCTCTCTCCCTTTAGTATTTCTGCTCTCACCCTTTGGTATTTCTGTTCTCTTCCTTGTGTGTTTCTGCTTGCCTTGTATGTGAAATGTGCTTTACAAAGGTAGAGGGCCTGTACAGGATAGGAAGTCCTTCATTAGCCCTGACCCCACTAATGTATGCGTCCTTCAGGTGACCTTTGTTTGCCCTGACCTCTGACCCCACTAATGTGTACGTCCTTCAGATGACCTTCGTTTGCCCTGACCTTTGACCCCACTAATGTTTGCACCCTTCAGATGACCTTTGTTAGCTCTGACCTCTGACCCCACTAATGTTTGTGCCCTTCAGATGACCTTTGTTAGCTCTGACCCCACTAATGTTTGCGCCCTACAGATGACCTTAGTTTGCCCTGACCTCTGACCCCACTAATGTATGCGTCCTTCAGATGACCTTTGTTTCCCCTGACCTCCGACCCCACTAATGTTTGCGCCCTTCAGATGACCTTTGTTAGCTCTGACCTCTGACCCCACTAATGTTTGTGCCCTTCAGATGACCTTTGTTAGCTCTGACCCCACTAATGTTTGCGCCCTACAGATGACCTTTGTTTTCCCTGACCTCTGGCCCCACTAATGTTTGTGCCCTACAGATGACCTTTGTTAGCCCTGACCTCTCACCCCACCAATGTTTGCGCCCTACAGATGACCTTGCCAGTAAAGCCAACATCATCATCGACCCGTCTGAGATCCTGGCCACCTCCATGGACGACCTGGAGGAGGACGAAGAGAGCGGGGCCGCACAGGTGTGTGTGTGTGTGTGTGTGTGTTAGTACTCTAGGTCTGTGTGTGTGTGCGTATGTGTGTGTGTGTGTGAGTACTCTAGGTCTGTGCGTGTGTGTGTGTGTGTGTGTGGTCTTGACAGTGTGTGTTTCTTCCTGTTTCTTTCTAGCGAGCGGTGGGGGGCGGAGCTGCAGGGGGCGGGGCTGCAGGGGGCGGGGCCCTGGCTCGTCCTGGTTGGTTGAGCTCTCCGACCCTGGGGAGGGCCAACCGCTTCCTCAGCACGGCCGCTGTCAGCCTCATGACTCCCAGACGACCCCTGGCGCCCCCCGAGAAGGTCAAAGTCCGCACCCTGACCGTAGAACAGCGTACGGAGGACGACAGTGAGTGTTTAGGGTCAGGGTTAGGGTTAGGGTTAGGGTCAGGGTTAGAGGCTATGTTTTCACACATCACAAAAAAGACAGCTGGACTGTACAGCTAGAGGCGGTGCCACGGCACACAACAGACGAGTTGATTGGTCGAGAGGGCCTTTCCGCATGGCATTTTAGACTTGATTGACAGCTAGTTTTAGTGGAAGAGAAAACCTGATTAGTTTAGGGCATAACAGCTCAGTGGAATTTGAAAAGGTTTATAATTATTATTAAGACGGGCATTCTCAGAGCCACGGTTTTTAGAATGGGATCATATTGGATGATAAATGTCATTCTTAGGTCATTACTAAGATTTGAACCCTGTAAATGTCTGGAGTCGCCCTCTCCCTGCTGTCTCCAGTTCCACCAAGGAACAAGGTGAGGACAGTCTCTACAGGAAGTGGCTCCAAAGCCGGAGGTGTTGATTGGCTGAGGATGTAGGGTGTCACATGCTGAGAGCAGAGGCTGCTGATCACACTAGCACAGTGTTCAGGGCTGCTGTTAGATTCTATTAAGGTCTGCAACCAATGAGCTTCCAGCCAATCACAGACCTCCAGCAGGGTCTTTGCTGTTAGCACTTCCTGTTATAATACCAATATTATTTGTCCTCTATTTTTCACCCCACTTCCCCAAGTTGAGGGAAGCCATGGCAACGATGGCCTGTTGCTGGGGCGACCGCTGGAGGAGCCGGAGCAGCCAATCACAGAGAAGTCCCTGTTGGAGATTGTGGATGGGATTGTGATGATGTACAGTCTGAGTGTGCATCAGCAACTGGGGAAGGTGAGATCTCTGGTTTACCTGCCTGACCTCTGGTTTACCTGTCTGACCTCTGGTTTACCTGTCTGACCCCTGACCTCTGGTTTACTTCTCTGACCCCTGACCTCTGGTTTACCTGTCTGACCCCTGACCTCTGGTTTACCTGCCTGACCTCTGGTTTACCTGTCTGACCCTGACCTCTGGTTTACCTGTCTGACCCCTAACCTCTGGTTTACCTGTCTGACCTCTGGTTTACCTGTCTGACCCCTAACCTCTGGTTTACCTGTCTGACCTCTGGTTTACCTGTCTGACCCCTAACCTCTGGTTTACCTGTCTGACCTCTGGTTGACCTGTCTGACCCTGACTGGTTTCCCTGTCTGACCCTGACCTCTGGTTTACCTGTTTGACCCTTGACCTCTGGTTTACTTCTCTGACCCCTGACCTCTGGTTTACCTGTCTGACCCCTGACCTCTGGTTTACCTGTCTGACCTCTGACCTCTGGTTTACCTGTCTGACCCTGACCTCTGGTTCACCTGTCTGACCCCTGACCTCCCTGTCTGAACCCTGACCTCTAGTTTGCCTGTCTGACCCTGACCTCTGGTTTACCTGTCTGACCTCTGGTTTACCTGTCTGACCCCTGACCTCTAGTTTACTTGTCTAACCCCTGACCTCTGGTTTACCTGTCTGACCCTGACCTCTGGTTTACCTGTCTGACCCCTAACCTCTGGTTTACCTGTCTGACCTCTGGTTTACCTGTCTGACCCCTAACCTCTGGTTTACCTGTCTGACCTCTGGTTTAGCTGTCTGACCCTGACCTCTAGTTTACCTGTCTGACCCCTGACCTCTGGTTTACCTGTCTGACCCCTGACCTCTGGTTTACCTGTCTGACCTCTGACCTCTGGTTTACCTGTCTGACCCTGACCTCTGGTTCACATGTCTGACCCCTGACCTCCCTGTCTGAACCCTGACTTCTAGTTTGCCTGTCTGACCCTGACCTCTGGTTTACCTGTCTGACCTCTGGTTTACCTGTCTGACCCCTGAACTCTAGTTTACTTGTCTAACCCCTGACCTCTGGTTTACCTGTCTGACCCTGACCTCTGGTTTACCTGTCTGACCCTGACCTCTGGTTACCTGTCTAACCCCTGACCTCTGGTTTACCTGTCTGACCCTGACCTCTGGTTTACCTGTCTGACCCCTGGTTTACCTGTCTGACCCCTGACCTCTGGTTTACTGGTCTGACCTCAGGTTTACCTGTCTGACCTCTGGTTTACCTGTCTGACCCCTGACCTCTGGTTTACCTGTCTGACCCCTAACTTCTGGTTCACCTGTCTGACCCCTGACCTCTAGTTTACCTGTCTGACCCCTGACCTCTGGTTTACCTGTCTGACCTCTGGTTTACCTGTCTGACCCCTGACCTCTGGTTTACCTGTCTGACCTCTGGTTTACCTGTGTGACCCCTGACTTCTAGTTTACCTGTCTGACCCATGCTTCATCTGTCTGACTCTTGACCCCGTCTTTCTCCCGGAGGACCTTGTTTTAAGTTGTTAAAAAGCTTGAGTTAGAGCACATTTTGTTCTTGTCATTGCAGAACATTTTATGTTTTAAATCATGTAATACATTCATATTAACATGGGAATATGTTTGGGGTTTTAAATCATGTAATATGTTCATATTAACATGGGAATATGTTTGGGGTTTTAAATCATGTAATATGTTCATATTAACATGGGAATATGTTTGGGGTTTTAAATCATGTAATACATTCATATTAACATGGGAATATGTTTGGGGTTTTAAATCATGTAATACGTTCATATTAACATGGGAATATGTTTGGGGTTTTTAATCATGTAATACGTTCATATTAACATGGGAATAGGTTTGGGGTTTTAAATCATGTAATATGTTCATATTAACATGGGAATATGTTTGGGGTTTTAAATCATGTAATATGTTCATATTAACA
Source organism: Galaxias olidus (assembly GCA_026901105.3). Lineage (NCBI taxonomy): Eukaryota > Metazoa > Chordata > Actinopteri > Galaxiiformes > Galaxiidae > Galaxias > Galaxias olidus. The sequence goes on from JAPMUY010003293.1 coordinate 226,350, forward strand.
TGGGAATATGTTTGGGGTTTTAAATCATGTAATACGTTCATATTAACATGGGAATATGTTTGGGGTTTTCAATCATGTAATACGTTCATATTAACATGGGAATAGGTTTGGGGTTTTAAATCATGTAATACGTTCATATTAACATGGTAATATGTTTGGGGTTTCCTGCAGTTTCCAGACACCGTGTATATAAGTCTAGGGGCAGTCCAATCAGAAAAGGCTTTAGTTGAGTGTGTCTTTCCACGGCCCAATCACACAAGGCTTTAGTGGTGTGTTGCCGGGGGCTCTGAGAAGGTTAATGGAATGCAGAGTGACCTTCACAGGAAGACGACAGGGAGACTGGACAACCCAAATAACCTCCACTTTGTCTCCATCCCCTGTGGAGCTCTGGATCCGCCATGGCAGAACTAGTCTGTAGATCCTGGTTCCTCTGCTGGACTGAATAACTCACCGCCAACAGAAGCAGTGTCTCTCTCTCTTAGTCTCTCTGCCCTGCAGCAAACCATTCCATCTCCTACTGTAAGAACAGAAGCTCTGTCACAGCCTGGCTAGAAGCTGTTGTCTGTGAGCTGTGTGTCTCTCCTTTGTCAGGGCTGCAGGCCTGAGGCTCATATTCACACAAAGAGCCAACACAAAGGAAGGCCTTTCATCTTGTCAATCTGATGTCATTACCACTTACTGCAATGCTTTAGTGCACCGGACGCTAATGGTGTGTGTGTGTGTGTGTGTGTGTGTGTGTGTGTGTGTGTGTGTGTGTGTGTGTGTGTGTGTGTGTGTGTGTGTGTGTGTGTGTGTGTGTGTGTGTGTGTGTGTGTGTGTGTGTGGATATGGATGTATGGTTTGTTGTGATAATGTGCTCTTTGTGGTGATAGTGTTACTCTAAAGGGTTGGAGATTGTGAACGCCTGTGCTCAAAGGAGATTACATTATTCTACTATGAGATGTTATTCTGCCTCTAGCTGGGAGGAGGAGGTGTTATTCTGCCTTTAGCTGGGAGGAAGAGGTGTTATTCTGCCTCTAGCTGGGAAGAGGAGGTGTTATTCTGTGTCTAGCTGGGAGCAGGAGGTGTTATTTTGCCTCTAGCTGGGAGGAAGTGTTTTTCTGCCTCTAGCTGGGAGGAGGAGGTGTTGTTCTGTTTCTAGCTGGGAGGAGATGTTATTCTGTTACTAGATAGGAGGAGGAGGTGTTATTATGTTACTAGCTGAGAGATGTTATAGATAAATTGAGCATGAAGTTGGACAGAATTGTCAGTTCAGATCTAAATGTCATCCAAACAACTAACTTTAGCACTGTACCTAGCTTAGCCCCCAGCTTCATCAACAAACGTTAGCACAGTAGCTGCCTTAGGACCCCCAGCTTCATCAACTAACGTTAGCACAGTAGCTAGCTTAGCCCCAAGCTTCATCAACTAACGTTAGCACAGTAGCTAGCTTAGCCCCAAGCTTCATCAACTAACGTCAGCACAGTAGCTGGCTTAGGACCCCCAGCTTCATCAACTAACGTTAGCACGGTAGCTAGCTTAGCCCCCAGCTTCATCAACTAACGTTAGCACAGTATCTAGCTTAGCCCCCAGCTTCATCAACTAACGTTAGCACAGTAGCTAGCTTAGGATCCCCAGCTTCATCAACTAATGTTAGCACAGTAGCTAGCTTAGCCCCCAGCTTCATCAACTAACGTTAGCATAGTAGCTAGCTTAGCCCCCAGCATCATCAGCTAACGTTAGCACAGTAGCTAGCTTAGCTCCCAGCTTCATCAAATACACCAGAAGATCAAACACCTCCTGCATTGCAGAGCTTTTATATTTTAGTATTAAAGAAAGTATTACAATGTTATGACAAGACAGACCCAGTGTATTTTAGTATCATGAAGAGACAGACCCAGTGTATTTTAGTATCATGAAGAGACAGACCAAGTGTATTTTAGCAGAGCCAGACAACGCAGCCCCTGTACTGCAGTGTGGTAGAGCCAGACATCACAGCCCCTGTACTGCAGTGTGGCAGAGCCTGACAACACAGCCCCTTTCCTCAGTGTGGTAGAGCCAGACATCACAGCCCCTGTACTGCAGTGTGGCAGAGCCTGACAACACAGCCCCTTTCCTCAGTGTGGCAGAGCCAGACATCACAGCCCCTGCACTGCAGTGTGGCAGAGCCAGACAACACAGCCCCTGTACTGCAGTGTGGCAGAGCCAGACAACACAGCCCCTGTACTGCAGTGTGGCTGAGCCAGACATCACAGCCCCTGTACTGCAGTGTAGCAGAGCCTCACAACACAGCCCCTGTACTGCAGTGTGGCTGAGCCTGACAACACAGCCCCTGTACTGCAGTGTGGCTGAGCCAGACAACACAGCCCCTGTACTGCAGTGTGGCAGAGCCAGACATCACAGCCCCTGTACTGCAGTGTGGCTGAGCCAGACAACACAGCCCCTGTAAATACTTTGAGGTAAACACTGGATCTATCCTCCAGCTGTTCCACTCAGCATCAGCAAGACCATGTCTGAGTGTTCAACCTTAAAACCAACCTGTGAGGATGAGGAGGATGATGATGATGATGATTATGTGGTGTGTATTTCTCTGCTGATGGTGGTAGCAGGTGGTGATGATGACACTGTTAAGGACCTCGGCCTTCTCTCCTCTTCCTCTCTCCTCCTCTGTAGATGGTGGTGGTGTCAGATGATGATGATGACTCTCTCCTCTTCCTCTCTTCTCTGTAGATGGTGGTGGTGTCAGATGATGATGATGACTCTCTCCTCTTCCTCTCTCCTCCTCTGTAGATGGTGGTGGTGTCAGATGATGATGATGACTCTCTCCTCTTCCTCTCTCCTCCTCTGTAGATGGTGGTGGTGTCAGATGATGATGATGACTCTCTCCTCTTCCTCTCTCCTCCTCTGTAGATGGTGGTGGTGTCAGATGATGATGATGACTCTCTCCTCTTCCTCTCTTCTCTGTAGATGGTGGTGGTGTCAGATGATGATGATGACTCTCTCCTCTTCCTCTCTCCTCCTCTGTAGATGGTGGTGGTGTCAGATGATGTGCATGAGTATGCTGTGGCTCTGAAAGACACGGAGGAGAAGATTGCACGCTGCCCCACCATGGTAAATATTAACACTGCTCAACCTGTTACACTAAATATCAACATTAACCTGTTACACTAAATATCAACATTAACCTGTTACACTAAATATTAACACTGATTAACACTATCTACTTGGACCTAACCTAAAATTAACACTATCCACTGGGACCTAGCCTAATATTAACACTATCTACTGGGACCAAGCCTAATATTAACACAGATTAACACTATCTACTGGGACCCAGCCTAATATGAACACTGATTAACACTATCTACTGGGACCCAGCCTAATATTAACACTGATTAACATGATCTACTGGGAGCCAGCCTAATATTAACACCGATTAACATTATCTACTGGGTAGCTCAGGATGTTTCCAGGGTCCCTGTGCACTCTCCTGGTTCTGATTCTGCAGAGGGATTTATCTTGTATTCATTTTCTAGACTCATTGTAAACAACGATCTGTTCCTAGTCGACTGGCCTGTTTAAATAAAGGTAAAAAGTAAATGATGTCTTTGTGTTCTGCAGAGGGCTGACATCCTGGAGGAGCTGCACAACAGCCAGAAGGTTTTCTCAGAGAAGCTGAATCACCTGAGCCGGAGACTGGCCTGGATCAACGCCACCATCTACTCCAAGGTACCATGTGTCTGGACTATGTATATACCGCTTATAATGTCCAGACACATATACATACATATACATATACATATATATATATGTATATACCTGTATATACAGTGCATCCTGAAAGTATTCATACCCCTTCACTTTTTCCACATTTTATTATGTTACAGCCTAATTCCAAAATGGATTAAATAAAAAAAAATTCTCAACATTCTACACACAACACCGCATAATAACAAAGTGAAATACGTTTTTTTTTAATTTTTTGCAAATGTATTAAAAATAAAAAAATAAAATATCACATGTACATAAGCATTCACACCCTTTACTCAATACTTTGTTGAAGCACCTTTGCCAGCAATTACAGCCTCAAGTCTTCTTGAGTATGATGCTACAAGCTTGGCACACCTATTTTGGGGCAGTTTCTCCCATTCTTCTTTGCAGATCGTCTCAAGCTCCATCAGGTTGGCCATTTTCAGATCTCTCCAAAGATGTTCAATCGGGTTCAAGTCTGGGCTCTGGCTGGGCCACTCAAGGACATTCACAGACTTGTCCCGAAGCCACTCCTTTGTTATCTTGGCTGTGTGCTTAGGGTCGTTGTCCTGTTGGAAGGTGAACCTCTACAGACAGACAATTCCTTGGACTTTAATACATTTGCAAAAAAAAAAAAAAAAACGTATTTCACTTGGTCATTATGCGGTACTGTATGTAGAATGTTGAGAATTTGTTTTTTATTTAATCCATTTTGGAATTAGGCTGTAACATAATAAAATGTGGACAAAGTCAAGGGGTATGAATACTTTCCGGATGCACTGTGTATATATATATATATATATATATATATATACAGTGTCTTGCAAAAGTATTCACCCCCCTTGGCATTTTTCATGTTTTGTTGCCTCACAACCTGGAATTAGAATGGATTGTTTGAAGGTTTGCATCATTTCATCCAGAGAACATGTCTACATCTTTGAAGATGTGATTTTTTGTTATTTATTGTGAAGCAAACAACAAATAGGACAAAATAACAGAAAACTTCAGCGTGCATAAATATTCACCCCCCTAAGGTCAGTACTTTGTAGAGCCGCCTTTTGCGGCAATTACAGCTGCAAGTCGCTTTGGATAAGTCTCTATGAGCTTGCCACATCTTGCCACTGGGATTTTTGCCCATTCCTCAAGGCAAAACTGCTCCAGCTCCTTCATGTTGGATGGTTTCCGCTTGTGAACAGCAATCTTCAAGTCTGACCACAGATTCTCAATTGGATTGAGATCTGGGCTTTGACTAGGCCATTCCAACACATTTAAATGTTTCCCCTTAAACCACTCGCGTGTCGCTTTAGCAGTATGCTTCGGGTAATTGTCCTGCTGGAAGGTGAACCTCCGTCCCAGTCTCAAATCACAGGCAGACGAAACAGGTTTTGCTCAAGAATATCCCTGTATTTAGCACCATCCATCTTTCCCTCGACTCGAATCAGTTTCCCAGTCCCTGCTGCTGAAAAACATCCCCACAGCATGATGCTGCCACCACCATGTTTCACTGTGGGGATGGTGTTCTTGGGGTGATGGGATGTGTTGGGTTTGCGCCAGACATAGCGTTTTCCTTGGTGGTCGAAAAGTTCAATTTTAGACTCATCTGACCAGAGCACCTTTCTCCATACATTTGGGGAGACGCCCACATACCTTTTGGCAAACTCAAAACGTGCCTTCTTATTTTTAACACTAAGTAATGGGTTTTTTCTGGCCACTCTTCCATAAAGCCCAGCTCTATGGAGTGTACGGCTTATTGTGGTCCCATGTACAGATACACCAGTCTCTGCTGTGGAACTCTGCAGCTCCTTTAGGGTTACCTTTGGTCTCTGTGCTGCCTCTCTGATTAATGCCCTCCTTGCCCGGTCTGTGAGTTTTGGTGTGCGGCCCTCTCTTGGCAGGTTTGTTGTGGTACCATGTTCTTTCGATTTGATGGTGCTCCGGGGGATCATCAAACATTTGGATATTTTTTTATAACCCAACCCTGACTTGTACTTCTCAACAACTTTGTCCCTGACTTGTTTGGAGAGCTCCTTGGTCTTCATGGTGTGATGCCTCTTGCTTAGTGGTGTTGCAGCCTCTGGGACCTTTCAGAAAAGGTGTTTATATTGACAGATCATGTCACACTTAGATTACACACAGGTGGACTTCATTTCACGAATTATGTTACTTCTGAAGGTAATTGGTTGCACCAGAACTTTTGAGGGGCTTCATAGAAAAGGGGGTGAATACATATGCACATGCCAATTTCCAGATTTTTATGTTAAAAAATAATTTTTAATATATATTTTTCTCATTTCACTTCACCAACTTAGACTATTTTGTGCAGATCCATCACATAAAATTCAGATTAAAAAAACATTTAAATTACAGGTTGTAATGTAACAAAATAAGTAACTAGCCAAGGGGGGTGAATACTTTTGCAAGG
>JAPMUY010003293.1:245000-250000 GCA_026901105.3 Galaxias olidus
ATAATTTCCCCTTCTCCTCTGTAGTCCTGCTCCTGTCCTCCATTCATTTCCTCTTAACCCCCTCCTTCCCTTCTCTCCCTCCTTCCCTCCCTCCCTCTGTCAGGGATAGAGAGAGCAGCTGTAACAGGACACTTTGTCCTTGGATCAGTCCTAATGTTTGCAGTATTGACTAGAGAGCTGAAGCTTTAATGAGTCCCCCCCCCCCACTGTGAGTGTCCTCCTGGGTTACACTCTTCCCCGAATGTCCTCTCGTCTGATTCGCTGCCTAACCAGTGTTCTGTCCTGTGATTGGTCCAGAGCCCTGTCCGTCGCTGCTGCTCCAGAGACACATGGCGGAGTTGCTGAGTCAGGACAAAGAAATGGCCGCCTCCTTCCTCAACAGCGTCCTCAACCAGCTCAACTGGGCCTTCTCCGAGTTCATAGGCATGATTCAAGAGGTATGGCTGACTGCTGTGCCCTCAGGCAAGGCACTAAGGCCAGACATCATGCTCTTAAACTAGCATGCTAACATCCTGGGAAACAGCAGTGCTCCTTGGATCAAAGCTCCATGCCTGCCGGAGCGTTGTAGCTGTTTGGTGGGACGGCCCAGCAGAGTGAGTCCAGGAAAACTGCTCACTGACTGACTGGCTGTCTGACTGACTGATTGATTGATTGGCTGGCTGACTGACTGACTGGCTAATTGATTGGCTGGCGGGCTGACTGTTTGGATGGCTGATTGGCTGATTGATTGGCTGATTGACTGATTGATTGGCTTGCCTACTGGCTGGCTGGCTGACTGACTGGCTGTTTGTCCATTATGCAGCAGGGAGAGGCTGGTCTCAGACAGATGAGGCAGTCAGTCGCTAATGCGCACTGAGGCCCCGCTCCCAGACGGACAGACCATAATACTATAGTGTTATCCTGCTCTCCATGTGTGGGACTGCTAATGGATTTGCTCTCTCTCTAATACAGACCATAATGCTATAGTTATCTCTCTCAGATACAGACATAATACTATAGTTATCTCTCAGATACAGACCATAATGCTATAGTTATCTCTCTCAGATACAGACATAATACTATAGTTATCTCTCAGATACAGACCATAATGCTATAGTTATCTCTCAGATACAGACCATAATACTATAGTTATCTCTCTCAGATAAAGACCATAATACTATAGTTATCTCTCTCAGATAAAGACCATAATACTATAGTTATCTCTCAGATACAGATCATAATACTATAGTGTTATCTCTCTCAGATACAGACCATAATACTATAGTTATCTCTCAGATACAGACCATAATACTATAGTGTTATCTCTCTCAGATACAGACCATAATACTATAGTTATCTCTCCCAGATACAGACCATAACACTATAGTTATCTCCCAGATACAGACCATAATACTATAGTTATCTCTCCCAGATCCAGACCATAATACTATAGTTATCTCTCCCAGATACAGACCATAATACTATAATGTTATCTCTCCCATATACAGACCATAATACTATAGTTATCTCTCCCTGATCCAGACCATAATACTATAGTTATCTCTCCCAGATACAGACCATAATACTATAGTGTTATCTCTCCCAGATACAGACCATAATACTATAGTTATCTCTCCCAGATCCAGCAGGCTGCCGAGCGACCAGAGAGGAACTTTGTGGACACGCGCCAGCTCAAGGTTCACATTTCCACTTTTCAAAGATTCATCAACAATATTGTCAAATCTATACCATCATATGAAAGCCGGTAGATTAAAATAGGGCGTGTTTAGATATCAGACTGTAGAGGTAGGAGTGTTAGTTAACGGTGAGGGCGCCCCCAGGTGTGTGTGACGTGTTTAGATATCAGACTGTAGAGGTAGGAGTGTTAGTTAACGGTGAGGGCGCCCCCAGGTGTGTGTGACGTGTTTAGATATCAAACTGTAGAGGTAGGAGTGTTAGTTAACGGTGAGGGCGCCCCCAGGTGTGTGTGACGTGTTTAGATATCAGACTGTAGAGGTAGGAGTGTTAGTTAACGGTGAGGGCGCCCCCAGGTGTTTGTGACGTGTTTAGATATCAGACTGTAGAGGTAGGAGTGTTAGTTAACGGTGAGGGCGCCCCCAGGTGTGTGTGACGTGTTTAGATATCAGACTGTAGAGGTAGGAGTGTTAGTTAACGGTGAGGGCGCCCCCAGGTGTGTGTGACGTGTTTAGATATCAGACTGTAGAGGTAGGAGTGTTAGTTAACGGTGAGGGCGCCCCCAGGTGTGTGCGACGTGTTTTGACCTATCCGTCAGTCTGCTGCGTGTCCTGGAGATGACCGTCACGCTGGTCCCAGAGATCTTCCTGGACTGGTCCCGCCCCTCGGCCGAACTCCTCCTCAGGCGATTGGCTCAGGTGAGTACGGAAGCAGGAAGCAGACAGGAAGTGTGTCTTACATGGTGGAGTGTTAGTTTGTTAGAGGTGAACTGGAGGAGGAGGAGGAGGAGCAGAGGAAGGACACTCGGTGGGAAACGCTGTTGATAATCACTCTGGCTCTAATAACACTTCAACATCCATTAAAAGACTGCTAATTATCAGTGTGTGTGCGTGTGCATGTGTTCGTGCGTGCGTGTGTGTGGGTGTGTGGCCCCAAGCAGGAATGTGTGTGTGCGTGCGTGTGAGAGAGAGAGAGCCAGTGTGTGCCTGTATTTCTCTCTCTCTCTCTCTCTCTCTCTCTCTCTCTCTCTCTCTCTCTCTCTCTCTCTCTGTCTCCTGTGTAAGCTCACAGGGTCATAACCCCCCCTCTCTGTCTCTCTCTCTCTCTCTCTCTCTCTCTCTCTCTCTCTCTCTCTCTCTCTGTCTCCTGTGTAAGCTCACAGGGTCATAACCCCCCCCCCTCTCTCTCTCCCTCTCTGTCTCTCTCTCTCTCTCTCTCTTTCTCTCTGTCTCTCTCTCTCTCTCTCTCTATCGCTCTCTCGCTCTCTCTCTCTATGTCTCTCGCTCTCTCTCTCCCTGTGTAAGCTCACAGGGTCATAACCCCCCCCTCTCTCTCTCTCTCTCCAGCTGTTGAACCAGGTGCTGAACAGAGTGACAGCAGAGAGGAATCTGTTTGATCGGGTGGTCAACCTGCGTCTCCCAGGTAACACTCCGACACAAAGCAGTCACCAAGACAACAGCATCCTACAGTAACATCTACTAGGTTGCTATATGTTACACTGATGTTTTCCTACAGAGTACATTAACATCTTCTAGGAGGTAACAATACAGAAGAACACATCGTACATTAAACACTGACATCTCCTAGGTAACGGGATAGTATAGTATAGTATAGTAGAGAGAGAGAGAGAGAGAGAGAGAGAGAGAGAGAGAGACACAGATAGAGAGAGAGAGAGAGAGAGAGAGAGAGAGAGAGAGAGAGTGATGTGACGTGACTAGCACAGGACCCAGTCTGTTGTTCTGTTCACTGACTCACCGTCTGTGTGTGTGTGTGTATGTGTGTGTGTTCCAGGGCTGGAGAGCGTGGACCACTATCCTATCCTGGTGGCAGTGACGGGGATCCTGGTTAGAATCCTGGTAGACGGAGACAGACAGGGGTGAGGGGGCGCGGCCACACACACTGAAACACACACACACACACACACACACACACACAGACACGCGGGCACAGACACACACACAACAAACGTTGACACACACACAAGCAGGCACAGACACACACACACACACACACACACACACACACAGACACACAGACACAAGGACAGAACAATAAGAGGCTGATGGTGGGGATCCATTAAGGACCTCACTAACAAAGAAGTACATCTCTGAGCTAAGAGGACATTGGGTTATGTCTCTGAGTTTAGAGGACGTTGGGTTATGTCTCTGAGTTTAGAGGACGTTGGGTTAGAGTCAGTATGTCTCTGAGTTTAGAGGACGTTGGGTTAGAGTCAGTATGTCTCTGAGTTTAGAGGACGTTGGGTTATGTCTCTGAGTTTAGAGGACGTTGGGTTATGTCTCTGAGTTTAGAGGACGTTGGGTTATGTCTCTGATTTTAGAGGACGTTGGGTTAGAGTCAGTATGTCTCTGAGTTTAGAGGACGTTGGGTTATGTCTCTGAGTTTAGAGGACGTTGGGTTTGAGTCAGTATGTCTCTGAGTTCGAGACTCGTCTGCTGGTAATGTCTCATGTCCCATGTTGTGTCTGACCCAGACCTGTGTTCTGTCCAGTAAATAGCCTGACCCTCAGTGCAGTCCGGTAAATAGCCCGACCCCCAGTGCTGTCCAGTAAGTAGCCTGACCCTCAGTACTGTCTAGTAAATAGCCTGACCCTCAGTGCTGTCCAGTAAATTCAGGTTCAGTATTAGGTCCTACATTATTTACACTTTATGTTAATGAGATATGTGCCTCTGTAAAAGACTGTAAAGTACATTTCTATGCAGATGATACCATTCTTTATTCCTGTGCTCCATCCATGGAACAGGCAATGTCAAACCTGACAAGGGCATTTAATTGTGTACAAAAATCTCTTCGAAATCTAAGATTAGTCTTTAATGAGTCAAAAACGAAATACATATTTTTCTCAAAGGCCAAAAAGTTAGATTATAAGGTATATAACAGTTGCTCTCTTAATGGGGCCCAAATTGAGCGTGTTGCAGTTTACAAATACGTGGGAATTTCACCAGATGAAAGGTTATCATTTAAGATGCATGTGCTTGAAATCACAAAGAAGGTGAGGACCAGACTTGGAGCTCTATATAGAATAAGATCATGCTTTTCACTTGAAAACAGAAAGACAGTTGTAAAATCTACTCTCTTGTCAGTCATGGATTACGGTGATATTGTGTATATGCATGCAGCCCCAACTATTTTAAAGCCCCTTGATGCAGTTTACCACGATGCTTTGCGTTCAGTAACTGGGGATAGTTTTAGAACCCATCATTGAACACTGTATACAAATGTAGGATGGTCTTCTCTTAGTGATAGGAGAGAAAAACATTTTCTCTTTCTTGTTTACAAGGCATTGCTGGGCAAGTTACCTTTTTACC
>JAPMUY010003293.1:255000-259419 GCA_026901105.3 Galaxias olidus
TTGCAGGATTAGGAAGATTGCACTGCCTAATAGCGACCGCTGTCCTGCTATGGTTGACAAAGGTTGTTTGGTTATGTCACCTGCCTGCCTGCCTGTCTGTCTGTCTGTCTGTCTGTCTGTCTGTCTGTCTGTCTGTCTGTCTGTCTGTCTGTCTGTCTGCCAGTCTGCCTATCTGACTGTCTGCCTGCCTGTCTGTCTGTCTGTCTGTCTGTCTGTCTGTCTGTCTGTCTGTCTGTTTGGTGTTGGTGGATGCTCAGGATATTACTGTGTAACACTAGATCTGGCTGATTCTCTCTCTCTCTCTCTCTCTCCCTCTCCCTCTCCCTCTCTCTCTCTCTCTCTCTCTCCGTCTCTCCCTCTCTCTCTCTCTCTCTCTCTCTCTCTCTCCGTCTCCGTCTCTCTCTCTCTCTCTCTCTCCTCTCTCTCTCTCTTTCTCTCTCTCTCTCTTTCTCTCTCTCTCTCTCTCTGTCTCTATCTCATTACACTCTATCAGTAAAAACATGTGGTTCTATAACTGCCTCCTGTTTAGTTGTTTAGTCTGTGTATATATGGCTGGCTTCAGATCAGCTGCTAGTCGTATGGCAGCCCAAGCGTCCAGTGTGTGGGATTGTAGAGCTGGCTTCAGATCAGCTGGCTGGATCTCTAGTGAGTGGGAGATCTGCTGTGTGTTTAAATGCACCACAGGCTCATAACAACTCAATCTGTTAAAGTTTGTCTGCTCATCAGGACTGGCTGTGCATGTTAGTCTAGGTGTGTGTGTGTGTGTGTGTGTGTGTGTGTGTGTGTGTGTGTGTGTGTGTGTGTGTGTGTGTGTGTGTGTGCGTGCGTGCGTGCGTGCGTGCACGTGTAAAGTGTGCGTGTGTGCGTGTGTGTCTGAGGCAGTAGTATCTTAACTATCCTCTACTTAGCAGGAGTGGAAAAACTAAAACCAATGTTTTAATGTCATTGATGTTCCTTAGTCTCCCATTAGGACATGCAGTGTGGTCAGTGCAGCACTCTGGTGGTGTTGGGGTTATGTACAGTGTGGTCAGTGCAGCGCTCTGGTGGTGTTGGGGTTATGTACAGTGTGGTCAGTGCAGCGCTCTGGTGGTGTTGGGGTTATGTGCAGTGTGGTCAGTGCTCTGGTGGTGTTGGGGTTATGTGCAGTGTGGTCAGTGCTCTGGTGGTGTTGGGGTTATGTGCAGTGTGGTCAGTGCTCTGGTGGTGTTGGGGTTATGTGCAGTGTGGTCAGTGCTCTGGTGGTGTTGGGGTTATGTGCAGTGTGGTCAGTGCTCTGGTGGTGTTGGGGTTATGTGCAGTGTGGTCAGTGCTCTGGTGGTGTTGGGGTTATGTGCAGTGTGGTCAGCTCTGTGATGGTGTTGGGGTTATGTGCAGTGTGGTCAGTGCTCTGGTGGTGTTGGGGTTATGTGCAGTCCAGCTACTCACAGAAATGGAAGTAGATTGTGTTGACAGAGACGTTGAGAGACAAAGAAGAATTTGGGAGAGATTTAGAAATAATGGACAGACAGACAGACAGACAGACAGACAGACAGACAGACAGACAGACAGACAGACAGACAGAGACAGAGAGAGAGAGAGAGAGAGAGAGAGAGAGAGAGAGAGAGAGAGAGAGAGAGAGAGAGAGAGAGAGAGAGACAGACAGACAGACAGACAGACAGACAGACAGACAGACAGACAGACAGACAGAGAGAGAGAGATAGAAAGAGAGAGAGCCAGAGAGAGAGAGAGAGAGACTGAAATGAGAGAGAGAGAGACGCTGGCTAGCACCATTAACCCCCCCCCCCCCACACCCTCCCCCTACCCCTTCAGATGGTCCGGGGGGCCGTTACCCTGGGTTACGCCGGCTGGCTGCAGGGAGGGGAGCTGTAATCATGTTTGCTGTTGTGTTACGACCTCACACACACACACACACACACACACACACACACACACACACACACACACACACACACACGCACACTCACTGTCTGCACCTCAAAGCTTTGGTTGAACACTTAAAGATGGTCTTTTTTTCTTCCTCTGTGATGGAAAGTGTGTCCTCAATGCTCTGTCCGAGTTGGTTTAGACTAATCATAAGATACATGTTAGATTATTTCATGTTAATCATAAATTAGTTGTTAGTTGTAGTCGTATTAATCATACATTTGTTGTTGGTTGTAGTATTAATCGTATATTTGTTGTTGGTTGTAGTTGTATTAATCATATATTAGTTGTTGGTTGTAGTAGTTATAATCATACATTTGTTGTTGGTTGTAGTAGTAATCGTATATTTGTTGTTGGTTGTAGTAGTATTAATCATACATTTGTTGTTGGTTGTAGTATTAATCGTATATTTGTTGTTGGTTGTAGTAGTATTAATCATATATTTGTTGTTGGTTGTAGTAGTATTAATCATATATTTGTTGTTGGTTGTAGTAGTGTTAATCATACATTTGTTGTTGGTTGTAGTATTAATCATACATTTGTTGTTGGTTGTATTATTAATCATATATTTGTTGTTAGTTGTAGTATTAATCATATATTTGTTGTTGGTTGTAGTAGTATTAATCATATATTTGTTGTTAGTTGTAGTAGTATTAATTATACATTTGTTGTTGGTTGTATCAGTGTTAATCATAGGGCCAGTTGAAGGTTTTGTTATAGAATGGTTTAGTGTCCTTGTCTCAGTGGAAACAGTGGAACTGTGTCTTTAAAAGCTGTGTGCTAAACCACTTCCCAGTTAGCCTAGAGAGACCAGTACAGCCAGTTAGCTTAACCAGTTAGCTTCTTAAGGAGACCAGTACAACCAGTTAGCGTAGACGGCTGCACCTCTCAACATTAAGGAGACCAGTACAACCAGTTAGCTTAACAAGTTAGCTTAGACTGCTGCATCTCTCTACCTTAAAGAGACCAGAACAACCAGTTAGCTTAACCAGTTAGTTTCTTAAGGAGACCAGAACAACCAGTTAGCTTAACCATTTAGCTTCTTTAGGAGACAGTACAACCAGTTAGCTTAACCATTTAGCTTCTTAAGGAGACCAGAACAACCAGTTAGCTTAACCAGTTAGCTTCTTAAGGAGACCAGAACAACCAGTTAGCTTAACCAGTTAGCTTCATAATGAGACCAGTACAACCAGTTAGCTTAACCATTTAGCTACAAAGGAGACCAGTACAACCAGTTAGCTTAAGCAGTTAACTTAGACTGCTGCATCTCACTACCTTAGATACCAGTACAACCAGTTAGCTTAACCATTTAGCTTCTTAAGGAGACAAGAACAACCAGTTAGCTTAACCAGTTAGCTTAGACTGCTGCATCTCTCTACCTACGAGAGGGAGGAAGGGAGGGAGGGAGGAAGGTAGAGAGGGAGAGGGAGAGAGGGAACACGCTACAGGGACCTGTCAAATTCAACAGCCTGTTCTATCAATTATTCAATTCTGTTTACGACTAAAAAAGCCTCCAAATAACATGTTTGTCTGACAAATAAGGACTAAAGTGAGTGTCCTGAGAGAGGAGGGGGTGCTTTGCAGACTGTCTCTGTAATCAGATCATCAGTCATGTTGGAGGTCCCTCCCTTTGTTCAGTTTCAAATCACCACAGCAGTCCAGAACCCTCCTCCATATCTCTCTCACACACCTCTCTCTCTCTCTCTCTCTGTTCCTCTGTCTCAGACTGTCTCTCTCTCTCTCTCTCTCTCTCTCTCTCTCTCTCTCTCTCTCTCTCTCTCTCTCTCTCTCTCTCTCTCTCTCTCTCTCTCTCTCTCTCTCTCTCTCTCTCTCTCTCTCTCTCTCTCTCTCAATTCAATTTCAATTTTAAGAAGCTTTATTGACGGGAAACACCGCATGACAACTGGAATAATAATAGTAACCACATGATAAACGTAAAATTGCACAAGTTAAACCTGACACTGCTGTTGCTCTACTGGGTGTCCCCAAGGATGTGACAGGTAAATACACATTTTGGTGCCAGAGTACATACATTTTTTCCCCTAATAGGTGCTGCATTTTTATTTTGTCTTAAAGGTTTTCAAATTCGTTTCATTTGTTTTTTAATTTGTCAAATAAATGTTCTCGTTCTTTTTTAACCTATCACAGAATAGGAGGAAGTGGGTCTCAGTCTCAGTTTGTCCACTGGGGCACTGCTGACACACTCTATCCTCCCTCGGTAGCCAGGTTTGTCTGTGCCGACCAGTTTCAATAGCCAGGTTTGTCTGTTCCTCTGTGTCTCTGTCTCTCTCTCTGTCTCTGTCTCTCTCTCTCTGTCTCTGTCTCTGTGTCTCTCTCTCTCTCTCTCTCTCTCTGTCTCTCTGTCTCTGTCTCTCTCTCTCTCTGTGTCTCTCTGTGTCTCTCGTTCTCTCTCTCTCTCTCTCTCTCTCTTTCTCTCTGTCAATTTCAATTTCAATTTTCAATTTCAATTAAATTTTTTCAATTAAATTTCTATTT
>JAPMUY010003295.1:0-10000 GCA_026901105.3 Galaxias olidus
GGCTCTACCCTGTGGCCTTTATTACTCAGTGAATTAATTATCCATTAATCATCCAGTCTGCCAGCCTGCCTGCCAAGAGGCCAGTCAGTCAATCAGCCAATCAGTCAGCCAACAAGGCAGTCAGTCAGTCAGTCAGTCAGTCAGCCAGTCAGTCAGTCAGTCAGTCAGTCAGTCAGCCAACAAGCCAGCCAGCCAGTCAGCCAGTCAGCCAGTCACTGAGTCAGTCAGCCTCTAAGCCAGCCCATAAAGTCAAGTCCAGGTTTTCACTGTCTGCTGTCTTCTGTTTTGCTCCAGTGAACCCGCCCGGCCCCTCCTTTAAGACGTCCATTGTGTGTGTGTGTGTGTGTGTGTGTGTGTGTGTGTGTGTGTGTGTGTGTGTGTGTGTGTGTGTGTGTGTGTGTGTGTGTGTGTGTGTGTGTGTGACAGCCCACTGCTGGCGGCGCAGCTCTTTCTTTGTGAGACAGTGGGCGTGTGACATCATTGCCAGAAAAAAAAAAGAGAGAGAGAGAGAGAGAGAGAGAGAGAGAGAGAGAGAGAGAGAGAGAGAGAGAGAGAGAGAGAGAGAGAGAGAGAGAGAGAGAGAGAGAGAGAGAGAGAGAGAGAGAGAGAGAGAGAGAGAGAGAGAGAGAGAGAGAGAGAGAGAGGCGGGGCCTTACTTCCCGGTGTGCGTCCAATCACATCGCAGGGAGTGCTGGTCACGTGACAACCTCTCCCCCCTGGTTTCCCCCGGTTGCCGTGGCGACATGTTTTGGTCCAGGCAGCATCTTGAACAGGAGGGGAGAGCTGAGGAGAGGACGGAGAGAGAGAGACAGAGCGCGGGAGGAGAGAGAGAGAGAGAGAGAGAGAGAGACAAAAAAAGAAAACCACACTGTTCCAACACACGGAGAGGACCGCCGTAGTCTTCCTATCAGTAAGTACCCTCCGTTCAGTTCATCCTGTGCCTTCTCCCTCCTGCAACATCAACACACTGGCCATTTTGGCAGGCGTGCGCTCCTCACACCGCACAGGCCCATTCCCAGCGTTCCAGCATCACAGGCTCCCAGTTGCATGTGATATGGCAGGTCTGTGTTTGAACCTGACAGCGGGGTGACATCATTGAGCTGGATTCCTTTGTTATGTGGGGAATGTGTGCAGCCCTGTCCTACCTTGAAGGGACAGCTTCCTTTGTCTGCACACAGTCAGACAGACTATGGTACATTCTGTGTTCATTCGCTGCTGACAAAGCTTCAGAAGAGGAAGAGGAAGGTGGAAAAAGGTGGGGTGTTTACTTAGATCCATTTAGGACCCGTTTCATTATAATGTCACCTAATGCTGGGAAAGACTTTCTGATGGGTTGAATGAACTGTTCTGGGTGTCAGCAAGCTCATTTCTCTATATGGGGGTTTATTAATATTTTTGGACTATTTCTGGATCTGGATCATTCTGCAGGACCAACTAGCACAGTCTTGGAAATTCAACTAGGTCATCCTGGTCTCGAGGGACGTCCAATATTGTAGAAACATGTCCCTTCTGTTGATGGGAGACATCGACATGCTGCTCCTTTTTCAAAAGCAACACAGGTCTCTCAGTATGGCTCCTTTTTAAAAACCAATACAGGTCTCTCAGTACGGCTCAATCGGTTGCTGCTTGAAGCCGGTAATCACAGAATGCGTGTGAAAAGCGTAATCATTTTTTATTTTGTTTTCCTGACTCCTCATCTTGAGTACTTTGTGGGTAAGGGTGCTAAGATATATGGGGAGGAATTAGGAGTCCTTTCTTCTGTTTGCCTAAGCTTTGCTACCTTTGTTATATGGAAGTTGAGGTGGTGATGGCTGTTGTGGTAGTGCTGGTGATGGTAGGGGCTGTGTGGTGGTGGTGGTGGTGGTGGGGGTGGGGGGTGGGGGGGTACTCAAGTGGGTACTGAGCTGATGGCTGACTCCTCCAACCAGCACAGCTCACAACACACTTCACTTTTGGGGGGGGCTCACAGCTGCACAGAATCACCCCGGACACTCACGTAGAAAAAGAAGAGATAAGAGTTTATTTATGGGGGACTATCTTGTCTTTTATCTAAAGTATCCTAATCACATTCCCACAGCTGTCCTTCTCATGTTGTGTCTTTTAGCACAATGCAATAACAGCAGGCATTGTACTTCAGTGGTTTTTATTAAGAGTCGACGTGCCGTTGACCTTTTGCCTGGTCATACTCGATAGCTTTGACATTTTACGCTCATTAGGTAAATCAAGGACACGTTTATATGTAATAATGATCGTTGGTTTATGTTTATTATGGTCCTCATAGCTGATGAAGTTATATTGCTTGTTGCGGTTTCACGTTGCTTTAGACCTGAGATGATATGCTTGCGCTCTTTATGGTAAGGACAGGACGTCTGGATGTTTGTTCTGGAAAGGCTCGATGGATTCTTGGGAACATTGACTCAGAAAGAACAACAGAGTGACAGTGGCCGTGTCTATTTTCGCCCACACAGTCTGTAGCTTTCAGAAAGAGGCGCTATGCTATTTTTTCATGTGATGTCTTGTCATAAGAATATGATTTTACTGTGTGTGAAAGGGTATAATTTCCCCAAACTGCAATCAAAGTTTGAGAAGCACCACGCCTCTCACACTGAAAGTTCATAATGCCATTTTAGTGAAGCCCGTCTAGGCATTCTAAACGTTATGCTATCATCCATTCCTCTTTCTTTACATTAAAAGGAACATTCAATACGCGCGCACACACACACACACACACACACACACACACCCAGATGCATGCACGTAGCCGACACACTTAATGGCCTAAAGGCTTTTCTTTGGGGTTCACACTTATGTCACAGAGCCAAAGAAGAAAATTACACAAGCTTGCTGCCGCATCTACTGGCGTTCTTTACGCCTGCCCCCATCTGTCGTCACGTGTGACGAAAACCAATAGGATTAAACTGAGTTGAAACGTGCTGGCTCACTCTGAAGAGCGATGGGGGGTTTCATGATATAGTTCCTTAAATATTTCTACTTTTGTTGCTAAATCAACGGTTATTTATTCCTAAATTAATAATAGTTTATGTTTATATTGAATTATCGTCTGACCTTGGTGTAAGAAAGGCATTATGTAAATGTTTAAAATGTGTTCTTATGTGTGCAAATTTGTGAACTCCCCTCTCAATGTGTTCGACGTGCCCCTCTGTCAGTTTCAAGTTGCGCCTTGCTGAATAGCTGTGGAGGTCTGAACAAGCTTTGCTTATTTAATTTGATTTCGGTGGATACATAACGAAAAAAATGTTTGGATGGATTAACAATACATAATCGGGATTTTACATGTTTGGATTATAAAACATGGATTCTAAGGTGAGATTGTTGAGCCAATTTAGCCGATCGCTTGCGATCAGTGTCCATTTTCTAGGATCTTGTAATGTTAACATTTGTTCTGCACGTTTTGGAATGTCACGCCTTAATGGTTTTTATAGAGAAGCTAACACAACTCATCTACATGTTTTATAAATTTCAGAAGAAATGGACATTTATTGATATAGTAATTGCATTTCTGCAAAGTGTAGCACTGTCAACATATTGTGACTTGTAAACTACCTAACGTTAGTAATTGGAATACAATTGAACCTCATATGTCATTGGCTCGTGTCAAGAGCATTACGGTTGTATATGCATACTCTATGTTGTATATTATTAACTGTTTTAGACCTCATATATTTTGGTTAATGCTTTTGTGCATTGCAGTCGGATTTACCCTTTTTTTACTGTCAACAGCATTATCTAAGATACTTCCACGTAGGCCTACGTTTGACTGTCATTCAAAGCCTAACTTTGCTTGCACTATCGTGATCTAGAGTGGTCATGGGTGATCAGTTGTCAACAGTCTGCCTTGCACGTACATAGGATAAGTTAGTCCGTTTTGTTATTGTAGTAACCTAAATTGTGATTTTCCTTATAAAATATTATCAGTTACAGTAATATCTTCCTAAACAAATGACACATTACTTTAGTGATTTAAACAACACGATTGCTACTTGCTGTCATTAAGCTTTACTGGTAAATCGAGTGGAACACACATGGCACTGGAAAACGATGCGGTGTGTTAACATGAGCGTTAGTAGCCATCGTTTAAAACGATGCAGTGTGTTCACATGAGCGTTAGTAGCCATCGTTTAACCTCTAGTTTCTGCTGAATAATCTTTGCCATTGCGTCCCGTTCTCATGCATGTTGAGTTTCTTATTGTACTTTGTTTCGTGAGAGACATTGTGGTTTAACGTGCATATTGTTTTCTTGCACCAAGAGTCTTACAAAGCCTTAAGTCAAACACGGGAGTGGAATAGTTATAGGCTAGATGTTGTTTCTGTCATTCCGGAGTCTGTTGATATAGCAATGGGTGTTAGATCAGTAATGGGAAAAGTAGATCCTGGTTTGATCTTATGGTTTATTTGGAGACTTTTACTTTCAAATCAATCATTGTTTACCCATACTGAGGCTATCAAAGACATTTTATTATTATGTAAACATATGATATAGGCCTATATATTATAAACACATATAGGCTGTCAGACACCATTTTGTGCATATCATCTTTATTGGCCTCAATGTTAATGGGCCATGTACACTATAGTGACCAGCAAGAGCAATGATGTTTGTCTCCAACTGTCCCTGATGAGACCACACAGGTCACCAGCACCTAAACAATAAGCCAGTCTGCAGCCCAGTGAAGGAATCAGCCCTTGTGTTGACAGGCACTTCCTTGGACAAAGACACTCACTGTAACCCCGATCGCCGTTTTCCGTGGAGCGATCGAGACCATTTGTACTATTGATTGGTTTGATTGATTCCTAGCTTTCTTAGGCTTGTTCATCCAGTCAACTGTTACCCAGGGGTGGAGTCTAGTGCCTGGGGCCGGGGTGGGGGAGAGGGTTGGGGGTGGTGGGAGTTGCCGATAGTTTTAGGTGGGGTTAGAACTGCCTGGTCATCAGAGATGTCTGGAATGGATACACTCAAACTGTGATCAGGGAGAGAGAGAGAGAGAGAGAGAGAGGGGGGGGGGGGGGCTAACCTTTGCAGCCCAGTGTTATCATCGCCCCCCCTCCCTTGAGACACGGAGCTTAAGTAGTAGTCGAGGAGGAGGAGGGAGTCCGTAAAGGCTGACTCGGCACAAACAGCCAGCTGACTGGAGAAACCAGGAGAGAGTTCACACTGACCCTGCTTTACTGCTCTCTGCCGTTTCCTTCTCATTAAAGGCCTCCCTGCTGTCCGTGACCCCGTGAGGTTTTCATGGGATTAGTGTTGGATCCGTACGGCAGGTTAAGGCTTTCTACAGGAGTGCCAACCTAACGTCACACATCACACCTCTCTCTGTCTCCGTCTCTCTGTCTGCCTCTCTCTCTCTCTCTCTCTCTCTCTCTCTCTCTCTCTCTCTCTCTCTCTCTCTCTCTCTCTCTCTTTCTCTGTCTCCATTTCTCTCTCTCTCTCTCTTTCTCTGTCTGAAGGAAAGAGAGAGTTGCCGCCTGTCTTTTCCTCTGACTGCTGAAGCCACAGGCGTTTGTTCGGAAACGCTTTTATCAGGCAGATGAAAGGAAGGAAGAACCCGCTGTAGTCGATGCCCGCGGTGTCTAGGGCTGTCACGGTCATGACATTTCAGTTGAGGATTAATTATACTATCGCAGTGTTACAGTAGCATAATGTTCATATTATAAGCCTAATGGTTTGTGGAATACACATGCCTTGTAAAGAAGAAGAGGATTTATTGAATTTGAGAACATAAATAGACATAAAATGAGGCTTTTCTAATGCTCCTAAAAGGCTTCAGCATGCACCACGAAAACACAGCTGGAAGCCAAGTGAACATCCTTAATTCTGTCCATCTCTGGTCAATGCCCTCTCTCTCTCTCTCTCTCTCTTCCCTCCTTCCCCTGGTCTTTAGTATTTCAAAGGCAAAGTCAGTCCTGTGGACTCACGCTGCCGGTAAAACATCAAGCTGCATGTTTTCTAACAGCCTGTTATTAAGGAATTCATTGAGCTAACCGGCGCCATCCACAAACGTTTCCTTTTTCAAATGTTGTATCCGTGTCCGAATGAGGTCATGACTGGTAGCGCTTTCCATGGGTGCTGAGTCAGCACTCACAGAGGTGACTTATGGAAAAGCACACTCACACCCCGTAAAAAAGATAGTCTTCCTGTAGTTAGGGATTGCAGGCTAGGCCTATGTTAGGGGAAACAAACCTAGCATTGTCAGCGTACAGTTTATAGTGGTCACATATCATGGACTGTGTATGCTAGTTGTTAATGACTGATTCTTTTTCCTTTCTGAAGAAACGGCAAATGATCTTTTCATTGTTTTTATCTTTCAGTTAGGCTATTTGTCGTGTCTTTTTGTATATTTGGTAGTTTTCCTATCGGTAAGCAGATTCTGTGGTTCCTTTGTGACGTTTCCAGCTTTTCAGCTCCTATGTATTTCTAAATATTCTTTTTGTAACTCTTGCAACAAGTTCAGTGAAGCCAGCTGGGGTTTAAGATGGAGTTGAGCTGTAGCCTGTAGGACTTTTTACCAGCACACACTTCAGGCCAGCACCCCTACCTCACATTCTGCCAGCTCAATATAAACATACCATCAGATGAAATACTTCTCTAAAAAACAAACATGTCATAGCCTACCAAATCTGTTCAGAGGCTTTTATTGATGTCCAATCTAGGCGTGCAATTCTGCGGTTTGTTGTAGAGTAAGCGTCTTAGCCTGGCTGGCGCTGGCTGGCGGGCGTTTGAGAAAAGTGGGTCAGTGTCACAGGGCAGTCCAACGGGCATGTCAGACAGGGCGGTTGTTTAGCAAACGAACCTTGACCCCTCCATACTAGTGCTAGTGGAGGTGGAGCAATACCCTGTGTAAGTTAAAGCTCAATATGTCAATAGATCTGTACTACACTGTATTGTACTCCAGTGTTCTACAATGTTTTTACGACCTTTTAGAACCTGGCCTATTATCTTCAACACCATAAGTTGCAAAACGGGACGCACCCCTTTGAATGAAAAGCCCATGGACGTGAGCGCTAGCTGCTGCAGAGAGCTGTCCCAGGGCTACCTGGCACGCCGGCTAACTCGACCTTTAGAAACGACCGTTCCCCTGAGGCCACCTGGAACGCACATCTCTGTCGGAAGGCTAGTGGTGCTTCTCCTCAAAATAAAATCCTCTTCACACCTCGCCGCTGGGCTTTGGTGAATTATTATAAAACCTCTCCTTCGGATGGCCTTGGACTAGGTGATTGTGGCAGTGCTTGGACAGAGGGGCCCCTCCTCTGGGTGTAGCTCCTCAGAGAGAGCTGATGGAATGAGGCCATGTTGTTGTTGTTTTCTAAGTCACGGTCCAGCCACGGCTCTCTTATCTCTGGAAGTCTCCTTTCTGCTCGGTAACGGTGCCATCGAGGAGGGGGTTGTTGCCGAGGCTACAGAGGTTGCCGAGGCCACAGTTGCTAGCAGCTGCTGGTCATCTTAGACCCCCCCCCCAGCTCAAGCCCTTCCTCTTTAGTCAACCACTTGCTGCTCCCAGGGGAGTCATATCTCACGCTCATGTTTACTCTGCTCTGTCGCTCCCTCCCTCTCTTTCACTCAGCCTTTCATTGTCGTATTACCACGACGGTAGAAAGGATTGGAGGATCATTTTGTAAAAATGACTTTGTCTCACTTTTCTGTGGGTGCTATAGGCCCGTCCGGGGTCGAGTCAGCTGGCATGTTTCAAAGATAGGATAGCCCACGCTGCGCGTCCACTGCCTGTCACTCAAACCTCCGCCTGCTCAACACTTTCTTAGCAAAGAATGGTCTCTGGCAATAGAAGGGGTGATGATCAGCAATATATTATGTTTGGAAAGGAACGACTGACTAGCCTATCAGAGAAGGAGAACACTGATGTTTGTTTTATTGTTATGTAACTGTCACTGTCGCTGCACAGGGTAAGATGTAAAGAATGATCAAACAGTGTTTTCTGAAGTCCTGGGCGACTACCCTAGTCTGAACAGTTAGGACTCAGGAGTCTGTAGCGTAACCTCCCCTCTACCGGGCCAACACTGTCCCAGCCTCTGAGACTCCCTGGGTTTAAGAGGCTGATCCAGGGGGAGGAATCTGGACCAGTGCATCTGGACTCTGGTCGCTAAGGCAAATCTGAGTCTGCATCCCATGTGTTGTTCACCTCACCATTCTGAGATGCTGGTCCTAGTGTTAGAGGGTTTAAGCCTGACGAGGCACTGCTAACTGTGGTGCACTGTGTGTGGAGCGACTCACTGATCCAAGCGGACACCCAGGCTAGACCTCCTCTGTGACCATACTCCCCCTGCTATGAACTGTGTGTGGAGCGACTCACTGATCCAAGCGGACACCCACTGCCCTGGGGCCCCTGCTATGCACTGCCCTGGGGCCCCTGCTATGCACTGCCCTGGGGCCCCTGCTATGCACTGCCCTGGGGCCCCTGCTATGAACTGCCCTGGGGCCCCTGCTATGCACTGCCCTGGGGCCCCTGCTATGAACTGCCCTGGGGCCCCTGCTATGAACTGCCCTGGGGCCCCTGCTATGCACTGCCCTGGGGCCCCTGCTATGCACTGCCCTGGGGCCCCTGCTATGCACTGCCCTGGGGCCCCTGCTATGCACTGCCCTGGGGCCGTGGGCTGCAGTTGTTGTTTTTTACTCCCTACCTGTCTGGCTGATTACCCGGGGTTGAATCATAGCACGCCTATGAGCAGGAGGGAGGCGCTAAAGGCAAGCCCAGTCGGAGGTGCAGGATCCTGGGGAGAGATGTGGAGGAGACTGGTAATGCTGGTGGTGGAGGTGGAGGCTAGATCCCTTTAGTAAGTCAGCCATTTGTTTGTCATATGTGGTCCTCTCAACCAACCCCACCCACGCATTAGGATTACACTGTGTGTGTGTGTGTGTGTGTGTGGGTGTGTGTGTGTGTGTGTGTGTGTGTGTGTGTGTGTGTGTGTGTTGGTCTTAGTTTGTGGGATTATATAGCGTGAGCTGGACTGTCAACTGTTGCATGGGACAGGGCAGCTCGCTATGCAGGCCTAAGCCTCTTGTACTGTGTGTGTGCGTGCGCACGTACGTGTGTGTGTGTGTGTGTGTGTGTGTGTGTTGGGGGCTGAGTGTAATTGTTCCAGTATGATTTGATAGAGACAGTCAAATGAGAGCAGGCCTATGCCTATACATTCTAGGGGAGGAACACCCAGCGTAATCTCCTTGGTATGCTAGGAGGGCGTTCTTCTCCTCACGTAGACCTAACTACGATGAACACGCTGTGCCTTTTATTTCAACATTTCTTTAAGCTCCTCTTTCTCGTTATACTGTTATGCGTATCACGCAGGCGGCAAGTGTTTTCTCATGTTAAGCCATTTGTGACAGTGCAGGGGGAGGTGATGGAGTCGTGAGGTGAGAGGGCCGGGGGACTGGGAGGAGCTTCAGACCGCTAACCGGCCTCAACAGCACCCTGTAACCGCACAGCTCCCTCCTCTGAAATCACGCTGAGCGGACTGGGGATGGAGAGTCACCCTGTCTCTCCCCCCCCCCCCCTCCCCCGTTACATACCTTTCCAGACAATTTATGGTCCAGAATGCGGTTATCTTTAGCAGCGGTCTTAGTGGTTTGGAATGCCGGCTATTTGCGGAGAGGGGTGTCCTAGGAAGTTTGAAACTGTCTTTGTAACTCATATCTGTGGAGAACACAGGAGGAGGTCTGGAATGGTCGCCCAGGCAGATAAAGCTGTAGTTTTCTTTCAGAGAAGACAGGGAAGAGATGAGAGATGAGCTTCCTGCTGTGGGTCTCGAGGTGTGACACAGCTGTCTGTGTGGAGGTGGGACTGGATGGAGTGAGGCATCGCACGCCCAGGCACAGCTGTTTGTGGACCTGTCAGTCACCCACGTCGCCCAGGCGATGAGAGACGGTGGAATCCACTCCGGCGTTCCCGACTCTGAGGTCCGGGAAAAGAGAAATGTGATTGAGGGAGGGGGAGGGAGAGGGAGAGAGGGAGAGAGAGAGGGAGAGAGGGAG
>JAPMUY010003295.1:15000-97500 GCA_026901105.3 Galaxias olidus
GTCTTCCTCCATTTAAACAGAGAGTAACTTTGGAGGGTTCAGGTTTACCACGTGGTCTTCCTCCATTTAAACAGAGAGTAACTGGAGTGTTCAGGTTTACCACGTGGTCTTCCTCCATTTAAACAGAGAGTAACTGGAGTGTTCAGGTTTACCACGTGGTCTTCCTCCATTTAAACAGAGAGTAACTGGAGTGTTCAGGTTTACCACGTGGTCTTCCTCCATTTAAACAGAGAGTAACTTTGGAGGGTTCAGGTTTACCACGTGGTCTTCCTCCATTTAAACAGAGAGTAACTTTGGAGTGTTCAGGTTTACTACGTGGTCTTCCTCCATTTAAACAGAGAGTAACTTTGGAGGGTTCAGGTTTACCACGTGGTCTTCCTCCATTTAAACAGAGAGTAACTTTGGAGTGTTCAGGTTTACTACGTGGTCTTCCTCCATTTAAACAGAGAGTAACTGGAGTGTTCAGGTTTACTACGTGGTCTTCCTCCATTTAAACAGAGAGTAACTTTGGAGGGTTCAGGTTTACTACCTGTGGTCTTCCTCCATTTAAACAGAGAGTAACTTTGGAGTGTTCAGGTTTACTACGTGGTCTTCCTCCATTTAAACAGAGAGTAACTTTGGAGGGTTCAGGTTTACTACCTGTGGTCTTCCTCCATTTAAACAGAGAGTAACTGGAGTGTTCAGGTTTACTACGTGGTCTTCCTCCATTTAAACAGAGAGTAACTTTGGAGTGTTCAGGTTTACTACGTGGTCTTCCTCCATTTAAACAGAGAGTAACTGGAGTGTTCAGGTTTACTACGTGGTCTTCCTCCATTTAAACAGAGAGTAACTGGAGTGTTCAGGTTTACTACCTGTGGTCTTGCTCCACAGCGCTATGCTTTTACACTCTCCATGTTGCTCTGCGAGTAGAAACACAGCTGAATATTTTTAGGAGTATAATTTTTCTCTAGGAGTCAGCTGGGATAGTGTTTGACCTTTTGTAAGGCAAGGCTATCTGAGCTGCTTGACCCAGTGAACTCTACCAGCGTCCAAACACGTAAAGCCAGTTTCTCCCTCGGGGTGTGGGAGTCGTGCCAACCACCTCTTCTAGGGTGTTTTGCAGAAGGTCAGGGGTCAAACAGGCTTCCATACGATCGTGTGCTGACCTGCCGTTTCTCTAAGCTTCTGTTTCTTGGTCTCTCTGTTTTCTCTCTACCTTTTCAAACAAGGTGAGGTTTAAAAGACCAGGCTGTGGTACGGTCTCTGTCTCTCCGAGGGAAGCGGCACATTCCAGGGCGGACAGCCGAGACACACACACACACACACATACACTGACACACACTCTGACACACACAAAGACACACACACACTTAGGGAACATGAGGAATCGCTCGCCCCCAGCTCTCTCTCTCTCTCTCTCTGTGTTCTCCCAGTCTCACGTTGGTTCCCTGAGGTGAAAAGGCTGAATACACACTCAAAAGAACTACGTCTCCCTGCATGTCTCAGCAGGCGAACAGCCAAAGTCTTTTACGTTGTTAACACAGGGGGGGCGGACATTTTCTTTTTCTTTTTCAAGTAGCCGTGGTGGTCTTATTCTCACTTTCAGTGGCGATGTTTTGAGTTGAAACCCGGAGGGAGGAAAATGCTCACTCAGTGTGTGTGTGTGTGTGTGTGTGTGTGTGTGTGTGTGTGTGTGTGTGTGTGTGTGTGTTATGTGTCAAATTACAGTAATGACCAGCTTAACAGACAGCAGCTGCAGCAAGGTTGTTATGTCAGCGATGGTGAACTTTGATGTAAATTGTGAAACTTGAGTGACTTGGTAATAGAAGGCAGACTGGATTTTATTTTTCTGAGGGGTTGGTTTTGGAATGAAAAAGTGATTTCCTTTGGCCACTAGGAAATAGAGTGCAGCGGGTGCACTTATGGTCAGTGCACTTCCTGTTTGGGTTTATGCACTTCCTGTGTCCTGTGGTCTTATTCCTGAAGAGATGAGAGAAACTATTAAGCCTGTTTAATTCTAAAGATCTGAATGCTGTTAAAACAAAATGTCAAAGAACAGTAAACTTCTGAAAGCAAACCTATAGGCCTAATCATTACGGTACTAAAACAATTGGTGCTTTGCATGGACTGCCATAGTTTAGCTGAACATTTGTAAGATTTCCCATTCATGAAACTATTTGCATTTCAAGTGATTCTCATCATGTCTCCTCTCTGTCGCCCCACCTACAGGATGAGGATGTTTGAAGCTTTCAGATAGACAACCCCCCCCCCCTTCCACAGCGTCATCGTACCAGGGCTGGGGCCCCGCCGGTCCCCTGAGAGAGGCCCCTATCCGGGGGGTTTAGGGTAGAGGGCCAGGGGGGGCCAGGAGGAGGAGGAGGACCAGGAGCAGCATGGATGCGGGGGGCGGTGGCTTGGCCGGGGGGGCCGGGGAGGCTCGGGTCAACCCGGCCCACGTGCTGTTCGACCGCTTCGTCCAGGGCTCCACGTGCAAAGGGACCCTGAAGGCCTTCCAGGAGCTGTGTGACCACCTGGAGCTCACGCCCTCAGAGTACCGCGTCTTCTACCACAAGCTCAAGTCCCGCCTGAACTACTGGAAGGCCAAGGCACTGTGGGCCAAGCTGGATAAGCGGGCGAGCCAGAAGGAGTACAAGAAGGGCCAGGCCTGTTCCAACTCCAAGGTGAGCTGAACACGGCAAATAGACATGTTGTTTTCAATGGAAGGGTCAGGTCGTTTATTTGATTTAATAAGAAGGATGTCATGGTGTGAATTCAACTGTCAGGTAGGTTTTTTTCTGAATAACAATACATTTAACTCTCTGTTCGTTTTTTTCTTCTGCTTATGTGATGTATTTTATGGGACATTAACATGAACGCAGCCTAGGCTATGACTACCATGAGTAGAATGTATTGCTGTGAATTGTCTTATTGTTGTCTTAGCCTACGTTCAAGATGTTTGTGTCGTATGATCCTACGATATGTGCATTTGCTTAAACAAAGTGGCGCTGAAGAGCTAGTGGGCCGCCCAGTGAAAAACAACAAAACATTTCTCTGTATATTCTTTTCTTTTATTAACTCGTTCAAGCCTCTAAACAACTAACAGTGAAGGGAATATAAGTTGAGGTTTTCAGCCGTTATTCACACGGTTTCTGTCCCTAGTGTCTGGTCATCGGGGCAGGGCCATGCGGCCTGCGCACCGCCATCGAGCTGGGCTTCCTGGGGGCCAAGGTGGTGCTGCTGGAGAAGAGGGACGCCTTCTCCCGGAACAACGTCCTCCACCTGTGGCCCTTCACCATCCAGGACCTCAGGGGCCTCGGGGCCAAGAAGTTCTACGGGAAGTTCTGCGCCGGCTCCATCGACCACATCAGTAAGGGGGACGCTGTCATTACTAATCAGATTTTTATCTTATTTATTTTACAACTTAACATGTACAGGAGAGCTTACATGCTACATCATTGACATCAGTTGGCGGACATTTTCACTCTCATTTTTATTTATATTTTATTTTTTTAAAGAAGATACTTAATGTATCCATCAGATTTTATATCATTTTTGTACTATACCTTCCGTTAAATAAAATTTCTAAATGCCCTGGAGTATGACCTGCTTTCTGATGTGACAGTGAAAATAAACATTTGAATTGTTGGTTTGATTATCTGATCCGTTGACTTGGTTCTGTAAGGACTAGTGTTTTGGTGGCCTCCTCTGACTGGCTGTCCGGTCCCCTGTGCATCCTCTCTGCCTCAGGTATTCGCCAGCTCCAGCTCATGCTGCTCAAGGTCGCTCTGCTCCTGGGCATCGAGATCCACGTTAACGTTGAGTTCAAGGGCCTCATCGAGCCGCCTGAGGACCAGGAGAACGAGAGTAAGGAACACACACACACACACACACACACACACACACACACACATTGCAGCCCCCGCCCAGGCAATACCCGAGAAGGAGACTAAGAGCCCCATCACCTCCGCCCCTCACACACATACACATGCACTTAGAGTGCTCAGACTCTAATTTAAGACAAACTCACAGGTAAAAGTGTGTCCAAACATTTGTCTGGTATGCTTTCCCATGGTGTTTTACTGGAGAAGTTCATAGTTTATTTTTCTCTCTCTCTCTCTCTCTCTCTCTCAGAGATAGGCTGGAGAGCAGAGGTCCTTCCAAGAACACACCCTGTCAATGAACTGGAGTTTGACGTGATAATCGGTGCTGACGGACGGAGAAACACACTACACGGTGAGAACACGCACACACACGCGCACGCACACACTCACACACACACACAGAGTGCACTCTGGATGGGGAACCCCAGCCCCAGCTAAAAGGATAGCCCTGATCAAAGCAAGGGCAGACTGAGCTCAATAACACAGCTGTGAGAGGTTTACAACCTGTGCTTCCTCTAGGTCTGCTTCTTACGTATGGGTGTGTGTGTGTTCAACACATCTGTGCGTGTGTGTGTCCGCGTGTGTGTGTGTGGGCGTCTATCCTGGCTGGCCCAGTCCTTCCCGTTGAGGTTCCAGAGCAGGCTCTCAGGGGAGCGTTAGCAGGAACTGCTGAGCGGGCTGTGGGTTTCCTGTATGAGCTGAATGAGGCCTCACAGCTCCTGCTCCCCTTTAAATGGTGACCTGCCCTGAACCCTCTCCTCTAGTCCACTGGTTCCCAATCCAGTCCTCAACTACCCCCAGCCATGCCAGGAATTGGATCTTCCCTGGTGCAATTAGTCAAGGCCTTGCTGTATGTGACTAATTACACCAGGTGTGTTAGAAACTGGGAAGATTAAATACCTGGAATGGCTGGGGGTACTTGAGGACTGGATTGGGAGTCACTGCTCTAGTCTCACCCCTGCTTACTCTGACCTCACTCTCTTAACGCCACAGAGCCTTTGGGGTGATGGATCAGAACTCTGCCCAGAATCAAAGAGTGAATGCTGTCTCTGTCCCTGTGTGTCCGTGCTCACTGCTACTGAACTGACGAGACAGGCTCCCTGCTGAGAGAAAGCCAAAACGTAAAGGCTGGTAGTGGTGCCTGGAGAGTTGGGTTTTATTGCCATATCATTATGAGGGTTCAATTGGTTTCAATTTCAAATTTCAAGATCCCTTTTTATATCTTCGTAACTTGGCATAGATCTTTTAACCCTGTTAGCCGTAGCTCTGAGGTCACATCCTGTCTGTCTCCTTCTTCTTCTTCCTCCCTCCCTGGCAGGTTTCCGACGCAAGGAGTTCCGGGGCAAGCTGGCCATCGCCATCACGGCCAACTTCATCAACCGGAACACGACGGCCGAGGCCAAGGTGGAGGAGATCAGCGGAGTGGCCTTCATCTTCAACCAGAAGTTCTTCCAGGACCTCCGCGAGGCGACAGGTCAGGAAGCCTCTACACAGCAAAATAGGGACTAATACAGTAGACGGTGCATTCTCTATGTGGTCAGGGGCATCCGAATCCTGCGGGGAAAGGTTTCACATTATGGTCCTGAAGTGGAAAGAGAAAACCGATATGCAGGGACTAGAACATGTTTTGGATTCAGACATTTTGACAGCATCAATAAGGCAGACATTTTGTTTTTATTTGGATCCAGATACTGGTACTTAACAGAAACCCCTCTGTGTGTGTTCCTCTCCCCACTCAGGCATCGACCTGGAGAACATTGTCTACTACAAAGACGACACACACTACTTTGTCATGACGGCCAAGAAGCAGAGCCTGCTGGAGAAGGGAGTCATTTTACACGTGGGTGATCCAACAATGGGAGCCTGTTGTTCTGGGGATTGGGATTGTTTATTATTTTTCCGTCTTGCTATCTTAATTTGAATACATTTACACAGACACACACACACAATCACACATACATAAACGGGAACTTTCACAGGGATCCTTTTTATGTTTGCATACACCACATCCACTAACCCCCCACCCCCCTCCATACACACACACACACACACACACACACACACACACACACACACACACACACACACACACTCACACTCACACTCACACTCACACTCACACTCACACTCACACTCACACACGGACATGAACAGGAATGTTCACAGGGAATCTTTTTATGTTTGCATACACCCCATCCACATACCCCCCCCCCCACACACACACACACACACACACACACACACACACACACACACACACACACACACACACACACACACACACACACACACACATGTACACCCACACACACCCACACACACACACACACATGTACACACATGTACACCCACACACACACACACATGTACACCCACACACACCCACACACACACACCCACCCACACACACCCACACACACACACAGACATGAACAGGAATTTCTTGTATTTTGTTGTTTGCATACACACATGTACACCCACACACACACACACACACACCCACACACACACACACACATGTCGTTCCTGGTCTGTGATGGTGGGCCTCAGCCAGCAGTGTCTGGGAACACACTTCCCACTCAGCCCTGATTAATACGAGTTAACGTCCCCGGTGCTGTTAGTTGGCTTCCTCTTATCTGGCGACTTTCCACAGGAAACCAGAAGCTTCTGGAACCCTCCCAGGAGCTCTGTGTGATTCAGGCGTCTGGGTTCAAAGGTTGTCTGAAAATACTCAGTAGTTCCAAGTTTGTTTTTTCAGCTTTTAAGGATTTGTGGAACGCAGTATTTGTCCCGTACTCTTGGTTGATAATCTTAAGCTTCTTCCTAAGTGTTATCCCTCAGCTTATCTTAATTGGGTCTGCACCATAAGAGTCTGTGGTCACCTTCATGTTGATGAGGGTAGCGAGCGGTTCTGAGTCCAGAACACAAGCCGGTCCACAGCACACGCAGCCCGTTGTTCTGTCGGCTCAGAACCGGCAGCAGAACCTGACCCAGAGCCGTGAGAGGGGACAGTGTCCTCAGTGTGTCGGGGGCCACGCTTTCTTCCTGCTGGCAGACGTCCTCTCCAGGCCAGCCAAGTCCATGGGGACGTGCAATGAGGATAGGAGGGTGGAGGGGGAGAGAGGGGGAGAGAGGGGGAGAGAGAGTCGAGGTGAGGAGGGGGAGACAAGCGGGTGAGGCTGATGAGAGGGTGAACTGTGACATGCAGCCTGATAGCAGCTTTTGAAGTTGTAAAACAGCGTTATGGAGATAGCCATGACACAGCTACAGTTCTGTAGAGAGGGATATTTGCAGTGTGTTGGCGAGGACTTGAAACCGTCGCTAAAGCTCTTTTTATGGTCATGAAAATAAGGCCTCTACCGCTCCATCCTGCCCAGGGGGAAATGGGTGGAGGAACAGAAGAGTGGAGGTGTAGAGAGATGGAGGGATGGATGGATGGATGGAGGGGGTGGAGAGATGGAGGAATGGAGGGATGGAGGGGGTGGAGAGGTTGGCAGGAGGTATGACGTGCCAGTCCACACTTTACCCAGCTCACCCAGCAGGGTCGAGTCAGAGAACAACAGCCATATAGAGCCTTCAGTACCCTCCCTCTCCTCCCCTCCCTCCCTCCCTGGGTCACGCTGTACAGAGAACATTTTCTCCCTCTTTCTCTCTCTCTCATGCTGTACAGAGAAAGTGTTCTCCCTCCCTCCTCCCTCCTTCTCTCTCCTTCTCTCTCCCTCTCTTCTACCAGCTGACCTGGCTCCTGCTGGACAGAGAAAGTGGAGAGTGAGGACTGTGCCTTTCTCCACCCTCTTTGAAAACATGTCACTTTTAAGGCGTGCTGTGATTTGACATTGAAAGACCCAGTACACCACACTGGGCACTTATTATAGGATGTCTGTGTGACCTCGTTGTGTAGTATAAGATCCCTTTTCATTTTAAATGAATATGACGGTTTAATTCTCGGGTTAGTAGTATGTGAAAGAGTATTACAAAATGTCTCTTAAAATCTATGTCCAGTATCACGTAAAGGTCATGACTCATTATTTGTGCCAACACACAGCACAGTTTCCCCTACGCACTGATATGAACATTTAATGGAATTTGACTGTGGCATGCAAACTTCTTCTTAGGGAGTGAGAGTTAGTTGTGCTATCATATCTACTGTGTGAGTAACGTTGTAGTAACAGAGCCTTCGTCTTTCTGTTCTCCAGGACTATTAGCTGTACATCATATTTATATAGTGACAGTGTGAGTAACCTTGTAGTAACAGGGCCTCTGTCCTCCAGGACTATTAGCTGTACATCATATTTATATAGTGACAGTGTGAGTAACGTTGTAGTAACATTATATAGTGACAGTGTGAGTGACGTTGTAGTAACATTATATAGTGACAGTGTGAGAAACGTTGTAGTAACAGGGCCTTTTCTCCAGGACTACGCGGACACAGAGATGCTCCTGTCCCGGGCCAACGTGGACCAGGTGGCGCTGCTCGCCTACGCCCGCGAGGCCGCCGACTTCTCCACCAATCAGCAGCTGCCGGCGCTGGACTTTGCCATCAATCACTACGGCCAGCCCGACGTGGCCATGTTCGACTTCACCTGCATGTACGCCTCAGAGAACGCTGCACTGGTGCGCCAACGCCACGGACACAAGCTGCTGGTGGCACTGGTTGGGGACAGCCTGCTGGAGGTGAGAGGAGTGGGGGAGAGACCAGGGGGGGATGGGGGGGGGCGGGGGGTGAGGAGTGGGGGGGAGCAGGGATGGATCAGCATTGGGGTTAAAACCAGGGGTGGGTGAGACCAAGGGTTAGGTTAGGTTAGGTTAATAACCTGAGAATAATGTCAAAAGCAAAACAACAGGACAGCAGCAAAAGTAGCACACTGGAAAAATAGACCTTTTAAACGTGTTTTAACTGTCACCATGTTTTAATGCCTTGGTTGATTCTGAAAGAGAGAGAGGGAGAGGGAGGGAGAGGGAGGGAGAGGGAGAGAGAGGGAGAGAGAGTATAATAGAGGGATTAAGAGCGTATAAAAGAAGTTGCCTTTTGAGACGTATTAAAATACCTCAACTGATTTCACATTCCTCTTGTTTTTCTGTTGCCTTGTTTGGAGCTGAACGCGTTCTTCATTCTGATCTCTCTCTCTCTCTCTCTCTCTCTCTTCTGTCTCTCTCTCTCTCCCTCTCTCTCTCTTCTGTCTCTCTCTGTACCGCCTGTCTCTCTCTGTACTCCTCCACCCAGCCCTTCTGGCCGATGGGCACTGGCATTGCGCGGGGTTTCTTGGCTGCTATAGACTCAGCGTGGATGGTGAGGAGCTGGGCACAGGGAAACGGCCCCCTGGAGGTGCTCGCTGAGAGGTGAGGCAGTGGGAAACATGCGCTGCTACACACACACGCACACACACACAAGCACACAAGCACGTGCTATTCACACACACGTACACACTTTCTTTCTCATACTCTTATACTCTCTCTCTCTCTCTCTCTCATACACACACTCACATATTTTTATGTCTGTCTCTCACACATGCTCTTTATCTTTCATACACTTTCATACACTTTCTCATACACACATTCCCTTACTCTCTCTCTCTCTCTCTCTCTCCCTTACTGGCACGCACACATGCTCACACATACCAGCTAACTCACTAGGTTATCTCTGAGTAGTTTGCCAGAAAAAGCTGCTGCCCCTCTGTGTTAGTGATAGAGTATGAGGCCTCTAGGCCTACGAGATCCCCCCAACACAAACACACACACACAAATCTCGTCTCTCGAAAAACAGTGACTGCAGCTAAAATAAATTGATAGCAGTTGAAACTATGTGCTGTCGCCTATGAGGGCTGTGCCAAAATGTGTTTTATTCGACTGTTGCTAAGGTTGTGTTGGCTCTTTGTGATGAGGCGAACATGGGGATGGTGTTGACCCTCTAAACCTCCCATTTGTTCCTCCCTCAGGGAGAGCATCTACAGGCTGTTGCCCCAGACGACGCCGGAGAACGTCAGCAAGAACCACAGTCAGTACAGCGTGGACCCCACCACGCGCTACCCCAACATCAGCCTCAACTACCTCCGGCCCAACCAGGTGGGTGGGGCAGTGCAACGACCACAACAACAACAACAACAACAAATAAACAGACAAATCAACATAAAGCCTAGCCAACTCTGACCACAAATGTTATTTATTTGCAATTTATTACCGTCATTGAGTTTGTTTTTAATTGAACTGCCTGGTTAAATAAAGGTAAAAACAATCATAAAAATCACTGAGGCAGTAACTGCCAGAATTTGTGTCAATGTCCACATTTTGTTAGACTCTTTGATTTGCATATGAACACCTTTTGAAACCAGCGTTTTTAAAGAGAAGCTGTTTTCCTGTGACAGGTACGACAGTTCTATGACACCGGTGAAGCAAAGGAGATGCGGATTGAGATTGAGAACATCGTCAACTCTACCACCCCCAAACTGGCTCGACATGGTTGGTTCCACTTCCCTGTTTAATGTAGATACATTGAGCACCGTCATCTTTAGATGCGAGTTCAATTTTAGTCTTTTCATAATAAAGGTGTGCTTTTCTCTGAATCACATAAAAACAAAAATAACATTAAGCCATTTGTGTCAACATAACACAATCGTTTCCATCCTAGGAATGTGCCTGATTGACATACAGCTGCGAGGTAACCCGGTAACCCTCGACCCCTGTTGTTGTTATCCTGTAGGTTGCTCTGGTCTCTCTAACTGCTCCGTAACAGCTATGCTGTGCACTGCATTCACAAGGAATGCTCCTAATATGTGAATGGACATTTAGTTGTCGTGGAGTGTACTAACGTGTGTGCTTTACATAACCAGTTGGAGTTGCACTGCCATCGTTTGGTTTAAAAAAATAAAAAGAGGCCACTTCTAATGAAAGGTTTTCCTGGGAGTGTGACATGTTTTCCTCACCCCCCCCCCCCAACACACACACACACACACACACACACACACCTCATCTCCCTGCGTAGGCATATCCTCTTCATTTCACCTGACAAGAAAAGAAAATGGCGCGCAATATCTTTGCCACATGACACCGCTCCGAGTCTGGAAACTAGCATTGTTGGAATGAACCAATGGAACTGTTATCTCCGTTATGTCGTTTAGCGTACAGCCACCTGACTTCCTGTGTGTCCCGTGTCTTCCTGTCCAGAGTCCGTGGCACGCTCCAGCAAGCTGCTGAACTGGTGCCAGAGGCAGACGGAGGGCTACCGGAACGTCAGCGTCACAGACCTCACCATGTCCTGGAAGAGCGGGCTGGCCCTGTGCGCCCTCATCCACCGCTACCGACCAGACCTCATGTGAGTCACACACACAGACACGTACGCAGACACGCAGACAAACACGCTTGCAAAACACATGGACAGACAGACAGACTGACAGACAGACACAGACAGACAGACGGAATACTTGTATAAACATACGTATCCAAATACACTAGCAGCCAGTCGTCAGTGTTCATGTAACGTTTCGCCGTGTACTCTTACACTGACACACATAAATACACACACACACACACACTCTTAACATCTGGAATCTATCATATTTCTTACATCACTTGTATTTCATATTCAAACCACTGTCTCTTTCAGTCAGAATAGTTGTGTCTTTTGTTTGGTGTGGAATAGTTAACCTCTGTGCTCTGGTGGGGGGAATGGCTTGCGTGCTATGTTTACGAGCGTGCCTGTGTGTTGCCAGTGTTATTTATTGTGTGGTGAGGGCCCTGATCCAGAGCCCGTATATCGCTATAATTGAGTTGACAAGTCGCAGTCACCACTGACCGTCAAAGCTTGTCTCACACTCACTGTACACACACACAACACACACACACACACACAGTGTACACACATACACACACACACACACACACACACACACACAGTACAAGCTTCTAAACACATATAGCTTGAGACCACAAAACACACACAGACACACATACACACACACACACACACACACACACACATACACACAGACACACACACACACACACACACACACACACACACAGTACAAACACTCAGACACGTCATACATTCACAACATTCCAACCCAAGGTTATCAGTTATAGTAATTAAACACTCACCTCATCCATAAACGACGGCCTCTAGCCGTATTATGTAATGGCAGGTGGTTAGCCTCTGGAGGCTAAGTAGCATCTCTTAGCATTGTGAACCATTATTCTGACCATTAGCCTCTGGAAGCTACGTAGCATCTCTTAGCATTGTGAACCATTAGTCTGACCATTAGCCTCTGGAGGCTAAGTAGCATCTCTTAGCATTGCGAACCATTAATCACATTGTCCTGAACATGGCCTTTTCCAAGTGGTGTGCTGCTCCACCGCCTTTCATAGGTCAGACAACAATGATGATGACGGTACCCTTGGGGAAACACACGCACACGATGCTGATTGTAATGGTCCATTAGCTGGATGCTCTGCTTAAATGCTAATGCATTTCAATGTTGAGTTGTTTTGAAGATCGTTTGTTTTGCATTTGGTGTTAAACGCAGACAGCATTAGCGAGAGAGGAGGGTGGGGCTACTGCTACGGCTGGAGTGGTCAGATTAGACCTGAACAAATCCATTAGCTTCTCGAGAGGTCATAGTTGTACAGGAACACTAGTCACTCTACTCCATAGGCCTCTGCTTTAGAGTGTTTTCTTTATGCCTTATCTCAATCAAACCCCCTTTGCCATTACACCATGTATATTTTAAAATATAGATACTAGGAGCAGTTACTAGATTGGAATAATATGATTTGATGTATTCCCCACCCCACCAGCGCTCTCTCTCTCTTCTTCCTTGATAATATACAGGTAGCGTTTGTTTTGACTGTCAAAACATCTTCTAAAGGCTTTCTTTAACCCCCCCCCCCCCTTCTCAGTGACTTTGAGTCTCTAGATGAGCGTGACCAGACCAGGAACAACCAGTTAGCCTTCGACGTGGCGGAGCGGGAGTTCACCATCTCCCCCTGCATGACGGGCAAGGAGATGTCTCTGGTGGCAGAGCCGGACAAGCTCTCCATGGTCATGTACCTCAGCCAGTTCTACGAGATGTTCAAGGACACAGTGCCCCCCGGAGGTAAGCGCTGGTACTGCGGTACGAACCCCCCAGGCACTCTTATTCATAGCCATGCTTCTCATATCAGAGGTGACAAGCTATAAATCAAAGTTAAGATGCACATACTGTAAGCCTTAAGCCTTTTTGTTTTTTTACGTTTTCACTTAAGATTCCAGGTTACACCTTGGACTTTGTTGTGATGAAACAAAAGAAAAACTATCACACAGAAATAATGCGAGAAAGCAGAGATATACAGATGCTAACTAAATACTTATTACAACCTAAGATATTTAATTAATATTTACTGGTGAAATAGACTTAAATAGACTTTTGTGGCGTTTTATTTCAGATAAGCAGAACCTCAGTCCTGAGGACAAGGCTGCGCTGATTGCCAGCACAAAGTCTCCTATCTCTTTCCTCAGCAAGCTGGGCCAGAGCATCGCCATCTCCAGGAAACGAAACCCTAAGGTCAGGCTTCTAACCCTAGAACTGACCCCTAAGGTCAGGCTTCTAACCCTAGAACTGACCCCCAAGGTCCCTAACCCAATAACTTACCCCTAAGGTCAGGCTTCTAACCCTAGAACTGACCCCTAAGGTCAGGCTTCTAACCCTAGAACTGACCCCTAAGGTCAGGCTTCTAACCCTAGAACTGACACCCAAGGTCACTAACCCTAGAACTGACCCCTAAGGTCAGGCTTCTAACCTTTAAATGACCTCCAAGGTCCCTAACCAAATAACTGACCCCCAAGGTCAGGCCCCTAACCTAATAACTGACCCCCTAGGTTAGACTTCTAACCCTAGGACTGACCCGCAAGGTCAGGCCCCTAACCCTAAAACTGACCCCCAAGGTCAGGCTTCTAACCCTAGCACGGACCCCCAAGGTCAGGCCCCTAACCCTAGCCTTCAGACACCCTCCTCCTCCATCATCTCTACTTTGCTCCCCCAGCAGTGATGACTAAGCCCCTCATGTTGATGGTGATGTTGTTGTGGGTGAAGTGACTCAAAGGTCTGTCCGTTTCCTACTAAAATAACTCCTGACTCGTGGCTCGTGGTGCGTCTCCTCGACAGGACAAAAAGGAGAAGGAGGTGGACATTTTGGGCAAGAGGAGGAAGACCAGCCAAGCTGGACACTCTGAGGACGTAAGTTCTGACCAGAAAACAGCCAAGCATGTCCTGTGAGGTGTGGCTGGTATGTTTCAGTGTTGGGGTGGTCCTCACTGCTCTCTAGACATAGCACTGAGTCGCCTAGTGGCTCAGACTGTGAAAGGACTCACTCAATACTTTAGCTCATTCTGCTTTCCTCCACGTCGACGATCACAGGAGGAGGTCTCGCGGGGTTGTCGTGACGACAGGCCGTGCGTCTCCGGCGCCCTGTCAGAGAGGAGGGCGGACGCCACGGCGACGACCAACCACTGCAAAGACAACAAGGTCAAGTCCATGGCAACGCAGCTGCTCGCCAAGTTTGAGGAGAACGCGCCCGCTCAGTCCACAGGCCTGAAACGACAGGTACCGACCAGGAAACCGACGCACCTCTGTGCGTTTTGAGGCTTGTACTCTGAGATGATGTCAAAGTAGGATTCTTACTCAGGAAAGACCCTGTTTGGGTTGTATAGTACAGCTTTAGCATATCAGGCAGTTCATGAAGAGTTTTTACTCCGTCATTGTTTTGAGGTAGTTTGTTTCAGACACCAGTTCTCTTTGTCTGAGGTGAATGTTTTAATATGCGTGTAGATATACTTTGCCCAGCGCCTGATGGGTCGACCGGTCTCGTGACTAAACAGACTGTTGCTTTAATGAGCTGGACCATGGGAGCTCCAGCATGCTAATGTCTGCTCTATCTGGCGGCTCCATTGTTCTGCCCGGCCGGGGCGGGTCAGATAGTGCTGACTGGGTGGGATCGGTGGCGAGGTGAATGAGTGCACACAGAACCAGTTAGATGTGGACCGCCCACGCCCTGGCCACGAACTCCCTCTTCTTAAGACCCAGGGCAGGGGAGTGGGGGAGGGGCGCCGCCAGAGAAACACTAGCCACTGTTGTTGAAACAGAAAAAGGATTCTTAAACTTTTCCAACTGTTGTCCTGTTTGAATTGGGTCCCTGAGGTATGTGTGTGTGTGTGTGTGTGTGTGTGTGTGTGTGTGTGTGTGTGTTTTGGAATGGCGAGATCTGATAAGATAAGACGTTGGAATTTGTATAAAACAGTAAGGCAAGTCTTCATTCTCAGAATGTCAAACTGATATTGGGATATTTTTTTGTTTTTATGAAAATGTATATCTGCCGAATCGCCAGCCAGCCTGCAAATGGGTGAAAAGAGAAATGACGTGCAAGGAATATGATATGCATTTTTGTATCCCTTAAGTATCCATGACTCTCATGCAGAATGATAACATGCTAAGCTGTTGGCATGTGCCATCAAAGAGGATCAAGCTTTTAAGAAAGAGAGTCTGCTCAAAGTGCTTGTATCATGCTGAGTCCCTGTGGACTGTGAGAGCGCTCCTAAACGGACAAGGGGAGAATCCTACTGAGTCTCTCTATCTCTTCCACACTACACTTCATATTTTCTCTTCGTGTTCACTATGAATTCCAGTCTGTGTAAAAGGCATGTTCTGTGATTGTAATCGTTTCCCCCTCTGCATGCCACATCCTGTCTGACATCGCATCACTTCCTGTTTAATACCAGGTGTAATGTTTTTCCATCAGCATGACTCTTTTCCTCTGCTCTTTCCTTTTCCTCTTCCCTCTCCATCTCTTCCTCTGTTTCTTTCTGTCTCTTTTTGTCTCTCTCTCCTTACTTCCCTTTTGCTTTAATCATGGATCATGACCGTGACTCATACTGGGTTTGCATCGCCTGCTGCTCCCTCCATATGCCACACTGGCTGTCACTCATCTTGCTCCGGTCCCAAAAGGGGGATTCCCTGCCCAATTTGGACCTCCTGCTGTCCCCCTCCCCACCCCCTACTCCCCTGAAAGAGCCAGTGCGCCTGGTGCCAGTACCTGCATGGAGAAAGGTAAACACTGCAACCCCCCCCTCCTCCTCCCTTCCCCTCGGATGTCACTAGCCATCTGTTCATCGCCAGTGTGTTGGTGTAGAAAGGAAAACCTCCCTTCTTTTCAGGTCCATACTAGTGGGTGTTGTGTTGCTACACGTGCACACCTCCTCAGTCTAAAGCGTGATTGGTGAAGCTATCAACTCAGTTGTGGTGTGTGTGACTAACAGAGCAGTGTGATTCTCTAGAGCTGCCTGTGTGTTGTTTGTGTTAGTCAGGGTGTGGGAGTCCTAGTCTGGTTCCGTACCTGTCTTCTCATGAGTTTCTGTTTATCAGTGTGTGGGAGTTTAGATGTGTGTTTGTGTGTGTGTGCGTGTTTGTTTTGGGGTGTGGACGCTTGACCTGATGCTTTGTCTGGTCTCTCAGTGTGTGTGTGTGTGTGTGTGTGTGTGTGTGTGTGTGTGTGTGTGTGTCTGTGTGTGTGTGTCTGTGTCTCTGTGTGTGTGTGTGTGTGTGTGTGTGTGTGTGTGTGTGTGTGCGTGTGTGCGTGATGCCATGCTCTCTCCCCCTCTGTCTGTTCAGAGACGCACACAGCAGCAGGAGCAGCTCAGCTTCCGCTATAAGGAGATGGTCAAGTGCCAAACCCTGCCTTTCCCAGGGGAGCAGGTACTGTAGGCAGCCGGCCATGCTAGCCTGTTAGCCTACCCTAAGCTGTCAGAGCTAGTGCACCAGCACTATGTTAGCCAACCCTGCTACTACCCCTTAAGTGCAAGCTAGCTAACCAATCCAAGCTATCTACCAGCACTATGGTAGCAGGTTAGCTGGCCCTAAACTTTCGGTGCTAGCTTACCAGCACTGTGTTAGCATGTTAGCCCACTCTTCATGAATGTCCCCTAAGGGCTAGCCAGCTAACTCATCAAAGTAACCTTACCATCACTGTTGCCCTGTTAGCCTACCCTAACCCGTCGGTGCTAGCTTGCCAGCACTATGTTAGCCTGTTAGCCCACCATTGCAAATATCAATAAGGGCTAGCCAGGCTTACCTGTTGGCTAGTTCACCAGTACCACGTTAGCTTTTGGCTCACCCTTCCACAATCCTTGAAGAACAATCCAGTCTAACCCATCAGTGCTAGCTTACTGTCATCCAGATCAATTCTATGCTTCAGTGGGGTCAACAGAAGGCCAACTGCTGATTTTAGCTTCAATGAGTTTAGTGTAGCGTAAGCCTCTCTGAGGTCACTGATTAGAATTAGGCGCTAGAGAGTGAGAGTGTCTTCTGGTCCGAAGTAGCAGTCCTGGATCAGTGTTGTTCAGATCCATCCATTATCCATAACA
The DNA here is from genome assembly GCA_026901105.3 of Galaxias olidus. NCBI lineage: Eukaryota > Metazoa > Chordata > Actinopteri > Galaxiiformes > Galaxiidae > Galaxias > Galaxias olidus. The sequence goes on from JAPMUY010003295.1 coordinate 32,248, forward strand.
TTAAGATGTTGTTTAGCCTTCTGAATTTGAACCATTACTCCATTGTTGATGATTGGTACTAACAAGGGATATGAGCTGATTGTGTTGTAAGTGTAAGTTTGATGAAAGTCATAAATAGTACACGTGCCACAGAGCGAAGTGTTGGATTCACTCATCAGCAGATTAGTACAAACCAAGCATGGCCTGTGTTCACAAAGCAGGTCAGCGTAAGAATGATAAAATAAAATTACACAAGCAGGAATTTCACCAAAGGCTTTCATTAAAACGCCAAAAACTCAGGCTCCCTGTTAAATGTGTCCACGCCAAGAGAGATCAGCATGGCTGTGTGAAAGTAGGCCTCCTCTGTGAATGCCAGGCCTGGGGGGGGGGCGGGGGGGGGGGGGGGGGGGTGTAAATGCAACGTCATCTTCATCACCATCGTCTTCATGTCCTCTCCCTTGCCTCTGAAGACTCGGAGCAGCACTACAGAGTCCGTCTCGGCCGCCCGCGGCTGCCCCAAGAAAACCATTCTGCTCTCCTCCTCTTCCTCCACCTCCTCGCTCTCTCTCCAGGTGACCGTCTGTGTGACCCCCCCCATCTAAATATGGCACCCTCTCCCTTAAGCCTTCCTCCAGCCGACTCCGCCTCCTACAGCTGTCTATCCCGTGTCTATCTATTAGATCTATTATCTGAGTGTTTGTTCTAGTCTAGTCTCTCCCCACGCCTGAGATTTGATTGACATGCTGCTGTTTGTAGAAGTAGAATTCCTCTAGGCCAAACCCAGAAATGATTTTACATCCCTTTAAAGAGCTCCCCGGGCTTGTTATGTTAGACACTTAAAACATAAACCCAGTATTCTGGTTTTCTGGTTTAAGGTTTGTCATGGTTTATGTTGTGTGTGTTTGTGTGTGTGTGTGTGTGTGTGTGTGTGATGACTTGAGAGGGTTTGGGTGGAGTCAGGGCTGAGGTTTGTAGGTGTGTGTGTGTGTGTGTGTGGCGGGGGGGTGCTGTGTTTGGCATGCCGGTGTAAACCGTGGGTTTGAGGAAGGCAGGTTTGAGGGCAGGTCCCGCTAGCCAGAGGGAAGCACGGTGGATGGACAGAAAATAATCAGTTCTTTTCATATTGTCTCTCGGTTGTGTTACCATTTTGTTGTTGGACAAGTGTCTCGGTTAGTGATGTGTGTGTGTCCGTTTGTCTGGCAGCGGTCTGATACAAGGCTGGAAGAAGACATGCCCCCTCAGGACCAGTCTCCTCTGACAGACAGGGTAACCATGGTTGCATGGGCCTGTGGTGTCCACTAATCCTGCGTGTGTCCATCTTGAATGTTGTATACTGATACAAAATAATGGGACCATCCATTTTCTTTTTACAAAGCTCCTTATGAGGTAGTTCTAGGTTTCTCTGCTTTTGTTTCGTCATAGTTTTCTCATAGCTAACCCTGTGGCAGACCAGTGTGATTATTAGACTATGTACTGGAGAGCCAGGCTAGAGATAGGCACCGTGACTCAGCCTTCGTGTTCCCCTCATGGTGTCCTCCACAGGACTGGGGGCCCCTGTACCTTGAGGACCCGGGCCCCATCCACATCCCCAGCATACAGGAGAGAGCCGCTGTTCTGGTCGCTCAGTTCACAGGCAAAGCTAACAAGCCAAAGGTGACCACCATACATGGCCTGTTGTGATGAGAAACGAGGGTTTGGACGGGAATGCTTTCCACATGGAATTGTCGTGGGATTTGACGGGTTTGTGGAATAACTGCATGCTGTTGTTGACATGTTTTTTCATCGGATCGAATTGAGTAGATTCAGTTTGTTGTCTGTCGTTGGTTTGAAGTGTTTTTGGCCTGTAGTGTAAGGGTTGAGAACGCAACAAAACGTTTCTGACTTTCAATCTTCTGCCTTCTCTGTTCCTGTCCACCTGGAGCCGAAGAAAGAGCCGTCCCACTTCCTTCTAGAACAGTGGCACCTGTCGCGAGCCTCACCCCGCACCCCTGAGTCCCCCCTCTCCTCCCCCGAGGGGCTCAGAAAGGTGAAGGACTGCTGGCTCTGTGTTTGTGGAGTTGAATGACACTAACACACACTCCTCACTGATTGGTGCTGTGGGAGCTTTTATTATTATTATTATTATTATTATTAATAATAATAATAATAATAATAATAATAATAATAGTAATAGTAATAATAGTAATAATAATAATAGTAATAATAATAATAGTAATAATAATAGTAATAATAATAATAATAATTCATTTGATTTATTTAGTGCTTTTCTTACACCCAAAGACGATTGAGCACTTTTTGTTCTATAAAAGCATCCCTTTTATTTTTTTAGTGTGATGTTTGTTGATCGCTGAGCATTGGCTGTTTTGCATTTCGTCTTGGAAAGAGATTATAATTAATTATGGTGGCATGGCCCTGCAATTTGCTGTGAGATGCGTTTTCACTCCTAGGCCATCCATCATAGACAATCTGCCTGGCCATCTTAAATGAATGGAGGATGTCTCTGGAGTGTCTGCTACTCATAAATCAAATAGTTACCATGACTACGGTGGACTTGATGTCTTAGTCAATGTTCCTGACTTCTTTGTGGTGCTAGGTTGATATGCTTTCAGTTGAGAGAGACACTAAAAACAAAACAGCACCTAAACCATAATCCATAACAATTTAGCAGCTTTAAGCAGATATGAAGTGGTTTTTGCAGACCACAAAATCAAAAAATGACAGTGCATGGCCCGTGTTTGGCCCTTGTGCGCCTGCTCTCGGCCTCTCTCAGCGGGGTCCAATATAAAGGGTTTCCTATGTGCAGGAGCCCGCGGGGCCCCTACGCTCCGACCATAGCGTGCCTTTGCACGTGCTCAGTATCCAAGAGAGGGCGGAGCGTCTGGCCTCCCAGTTCAAAGAGCGGCCGGCCAAACCCCAGGTGACCCCTAACCTCCATGTGCCTGCTCTCCTTAAGACTGTTAGAGACAGTGTATATATTACAGTGTATATATTAGGGTTGTTAGAGAGACAGTGTATATATTAGGGTTGTTAGAGAGACAGTGTATATATTAGGACTGTTAGAGAGACAGTGTATATATTAGTGTTGTTATAGAGATAGTGTATATATTAGGGTTGTTTCCTCAGGGATTAGCTCCAATAGATTTTGTGTCTTTATTTTGTCTGTTTGTAGAGAAGTCATTATTGCACTCTCACTCAATCTGATTGGTTTTATTTAAAGTCCTTTGTCTCCTTAAGAGTGTTAAAGAGACAGTAGATCTATGAGGAATGTTACCTCAGTGGTTAGCCGATAACATATTCTTGCTTGATTTAACAATTGTCTGTCTCTTCCAGTAGATTTTGTTTCTTTATTTTGTCTGTTTGTAGAGAAGTCATTATTGCACTCTCTCTCATTCTGGTTGGTTTCTGGTGCGTGTCTTTCCGAGTGTCTGCTGGTCTGTGTAACTTTCCTCTCTGTCCCTGTTCCTCCCTGGAGCCTCAGAAAAAGCGGTCGAGGGCCCTTCTGTCACGAGCCCGGAGCCCCCCAGAGTCCCCCCTCTCCTCCCCTGAAACTCTCAGACAGGTAGCCCCACTCTCCTGGGAGGAGCTGCAGTGCGGATGAAACTAACACTCACTAGCTCACCCATGGATGCTTCCTCAAGATACTTTCAAAATGAAATGTTCCACTTGTTTCCTGCACCTTGGTTCAATTTTACAAGCTGCCTGTTGCCTGCAAGTAATGTTACGTGTGATGAACTAACTTTTGGTGTAGTGATGTAATGTGCAAAGGACCTGTCATCTTGTGAGCAAATTGAGGGTTTCACATCTTGGTAGATACTATCTAGTATCCCTTGCTTGCCTCTTGCCATCTTTGTGTGGTTTCTTATATAGGGAATCCTATCCAAATGGCACGGAAGTGAAAACAACCTCTTCTGTTCTAGTCTACTGTGCTGAGGAGTCACGCTTCACCTTTGAGGGTCCCTGTCCTCAATTCAGATACTCTATAAATAAAATGCCCTATTGCGATTTTTGTTTAAATCTCTTGACTAATCCTGTGGCAAATTTATTTTTCTAAATGAAGCAAAAAAACATGCTGGTTGGTTTATAAAAACCGTGCTACTTTTTGGTGAACACACTATTCAATCTGCTCCCTTGTAAGAGGTAACCCTTAGAAATCATCCTTCAGTTTAATTACTCATTGGGTAACACGTTAATCATTCTGTTTAATTAGTCATTGGGTAACATGGTAATATTCAGTTTAATTAGTCATTGGGTAACACTGTAATCAGTCTGTTTAATTAGTCATTGGGTAACCCAACATATCATTATTGTTGTACAGTGTGTGTGTGCGTGCGTGCGTGTGAGCGAGCAGCCTACAGCATGAATATACTGTATGGTGCAAGTTAAGTCCAGAAAATCTCTCACTGTGCTCAGGAGTGAGATTGCTGTGCTCAGGAGTGAGATTGCTCCACTGCAGTCCCCCCCTCATGAGACCAGTATGGACATGTGGTCACTGTGTCGTGGTCTCAAGTCGTACTCCTCTTCGTGTTAGCGAGACGCGTGCAGTGGGATTGTAACCTCTTAACATGTGTTGGTTTATCTGTGTGACCGACGGCATTTTGGTTCAGCTTCTTTTGGGTTTGTTTTGCGAACAGGCGGGATTCTTTTTCTCGTGTGATCTGGGCTGGTTTGGCACTGGGGTTTGCCGGCACGTCTGAACTCCACATGAGGCCTGATCAGTTAAACATTATACCATGGCAATAGATGTTTCCCCTCACATGTTTAAGGTGTATTGAATTCCACCTGTGAGGTGTTAGAAACCCTATCCGTTCTGTGAGGTGTTAGAAACCCTATCCGTTCTGTGAGGTGTTAGAAACCCTATCCGTTCTGTGAGGTGTTAGAAACCCGTTCTTCTCCTACTCATCACTTTTTATTCCTCTGTAACCTTTCCCCTTTTATTTTCTTCCTTAAACACTTTTGACCTTCGTGTCCTCTACTTGTCATGGTCCTCCACACCTGCTGTTGGTAGACGTATATAAAGATGTACACGGGTGGCGTGAGTTCATTGGCTCATCAGATAGCCAATAAGCCTCAACACCAATCAGAGGAGCCCAAGCGTCTCTCTGGCAAGAAGGATTTGGTAAGGACCAATGGCGTGCCAGGATAGCAGGCATGTGGTTGTAGCCCCTGAGAATGGACTTAACCGTGTTAGCATGTCCTGGTTGTAATGTAGAGATGGAGAAGAAACTAACTGTGTGACCCCTGTGCCTGATACCTTGACCTTTTGACCTTTGTCACCTATCTTAGAATCCAAAACTGAGAGAGAGAGAGAGAGAGAGAGAGAGAGAGAGAGAGAGAGAGAGAGATAGTGTGTGTGTGTGTGTGTGATAGAGAGAGAGAGAGAGCCCACAGAGAGAGAGAGAGAGACACAGATCTTCATGACATTTTGGTGGAATAGCCTTGGTTGGTGTGATGGATATACAGTTAGGCCCAAAAATATTTGGACAGTGACACATCCACATTTGATTTGAAATGAAACAACTACAACGGAATTGAAGTGCAGACTTTAAGGTTTAATTCAAGGGGTTGAACAAAAATATATGATTAAACATGTAGGAATTGTAGCTATTTTTATACAAACGCTCCTCATTTCAGGGGCTCAAAAGTAATTGGACAAATAAACATAACCCCAAGTAAAATGTTACTTTTCAATATTTTGTTGAGAATCCTTTGCAGGCAATGACTGCCTGAAGTCTGGAACCCATGGACATCACCAAACGCTGGGTTTCCTCCTTTGTGATGCTTTGCCAGGCCTTTACTGCAGCGGTCTTCAGTTGTTGCTTGTTTGTGGGTCTTTCTGCCTTAAGTTTTGTCTTGAGCAAGTGAAATGCATGCTCGATTGGGTTGAGATCTGGTGATTGACTCGGCCATTGCAGAATATTCCACTTCTTTGCTTTAAAAACTCCTGGGTTGCTTTTGCAGTATGTTTTGGGTCATTGTCCATCTGTACTGTGAAGCGCCGTCCAATCAACTTTGCTGCATTTGGCTGAATCTGAGCAGAAAGTATATCCCTATACACTTCAGAATTCATCCGGCTGCTTCTGTCTTTTGTCACATCATCAATAAACACAAGTGACCCAGTGCCATTGGAAGCCATGCATGCCCATGCCATCACACTGCCTCCACCATGTTTTACAGAAGATGTGGTGTGCTTTGGATCATGAGCTGTTCCAATTCTCCTCCAAACTTTCTTCTTCCCATCATTCTGGTACAGGTTGATCTTAGTCTCATCTGTCCAAAGAATGCTGTTCCAGAACTGGGTTGGCTTCTTCAGGTGTTTTTTTGGCAAAGTCAATTCTGGCCTTTCTATTTTTGAGGCTGATTAATGGTTTGCACCTTGTGGTGAATCCTTTGTATTTACTCTCATGAAGTCTTCTCTTTATGGTAGACTTAGATACTGATACACCTACTTCCTGGAGAGTGTTCTTCACTTGAGTGGATGTTGTGAAGGGGTTTTTCTTCACCATGGAAAGGATCTGCGATCATCCACCACTGTTGTCTTCCGTGGACGTCCAGGCCTTTTGAGTTCCCAAGCTCACCAGTGCACTCTTTTTTCTCAGAATGTACCAAACTGTTGATTTGGCCACTCCTAACATTTCTGCTATCTCTCTGATGGATTTCTTCTTTTTTTCAGCCTCAGGATGGTCTGTTTCACCTCCATTGAGAGCTCCTTTGACCGCATGTTGTGTGTTCACAGCAACAGCTTCCAAATGCAAACGCCACACCTGGAATCAACTCCAGACCTTTTAACTGCTTAATTGATGACAGGTTAATGAGGGAAGAGCCCATGCAGCGTTGTTTTTTTTTTTGCAGCCTTCTGAGTCAATTGTCCAATTACTTTTGGTCCCTTGAAAAAGAGGCGGCTACGTATTAAAGAGCTGTAATTCCTAAACCCTTGCTCCAATTTGATGTGAATACTCTCAAATTACAGCTGAGAGTCTGCACTTTAAGCCCATATTGATTATATAATTGTATCCTGAATACGTTTTCGTAAACAGCTAAAATAACAAAACTTGTGTCACTGTCCAAATATTTTTGGGCCTAACTGTATATATATATTTTTATCTAATTGGATTTTCTGTGAATAATACTATTGATATTACTCCTGTTTTACCATTAATCGGATTAATTGTTTTGTGTCGCATTCCTTTGATCCTGTATCTTCTTAGTTTAACCTGCTGCGATCTCAGCTACTCCTCCCTCCTGTCCCCTTGTTGCTCCTTAACCCAGCCTCCCTCCCTCTGCTCCCTGTGCAGGGCTCCCTGTCCCCTTGTTGCTCCTTAACCCAGCCTCCCTCCCTCTGCTCCCTGTGCAGGGCTCCCTGTCCCCTTATTGCACCTCCTTAACCCAGCCTCCCTCCGTGCTCCCTGTGCAGGGCTCCCTGTCCCCTCATTGCACCTCCTTAACCCAGCCTCCCTCTGCTCCCTGTGCAGGGCTCCCTGTCCCCTCATTGCACCTCCTTAACCCAGCCTCCCTCTGCTCCCTGTGCAGGGCTCTCTGAGGAAGGAGTTCCCCGTCAACATCGGCGGCAGTGATGTCTGTTTCTTCTGCCGGAAGCGCGTCTACGTCATGGAGCGGCTCAGTGCTGAGGGGAAGTTCTTCCACCGCAGCTGCTTCAAGTGCGAGTACTGCAGCACCACGCTGCGCCTCTCCTCCTACGCCTTCCACCTGGAGGGCGGTACGTCACCATCCCCCCGACAACGCAGCCGTCACCACCCGCCATCTTTAAAGCTGATAGATGACTGCATGTCCTCCCAGGGGAAGATGCCATTGTGTCGTACACAGGGTTGTGTGTGTGTGTGTGTGTGTGTGTGTGTGTGTTGGATGTCGTGCCACCCTGCGGTGTCTCCATAGAGATGGGTGGAGTCTTATGATTTTCATATTTCCTATTTGAATCCTATCTAAATGCGTCGTAGGGGTCTTTGTTGTCGTGCCAACAGAGAAATAGCAGTTTGTTAGCATGGACAGAGTGACTGTGTCGGCTTGCTAGGGGGACCAGGAGCCCACTGGAACAGCAGATCTGCTGCTGGATTCCCACAGGGTGGGATAGCTGTGGCCCAGTGGGTAGAACAGCTACCTGGCGACCCAAAGGTCATAAGTTTGAGCCCACCTGGGAACACTATCACTGGTGTGTTCTTGAGCAAGGCACTTACCCCTAAGTTGCTCCAGGGGGACTGCCCCTGAAATTACACTGTAAGTCGCTTTGGATAAAAGCGTCTGCTAAATGACTGTAATGTGTTTGAGGCAGGGAGGAAACAGAACGGGGAACAGCCATTTCAACTAGTGGAGAATACTTCATTTGCCAGCCATTTTACATTTCACACAGGCATTTTACAGGCATTTTACACAGCCATTTTACATAGGCATTTTACACCGGCATTTTACATAGGCATTTTACACAGCTATTTTACAGGCATTTTACACAGCCATTTTACCTAGGCATTTTACACAGCTATTTTACAGGCATTTTACACAGCCATTTTACCTAGGCATTTTACATAGGCATTTTACACAGCCATTTTGCCTAGCTGAGCTCAAATGAGGTTTGAATGGTTGCTTTCTTTCTGCACAGAGCACTGAGCTGAATGATACATTATTAGTTGGACACTTTTACTATTTGTGGTAAATGTATGTTACGTTGGTTTGTTACTGGTTTGTTAACATCTGTTTGTAAATGACTGACATGTCTGGCCTTCTCATGAAGTTTGTATTTTGTTCGTTTGTTGTTGTGTATCTGTTTCTAACGTGTGTTTCCCATCTCCCTTTGGCCTGCAGGGAAGTTCTACTGCAAGCCTCACTACTGTTATCGGTTGTCTGGCCAGGCCCAGAGGAAGAGGCCTGCCCCAACACTGGCATCCCTCGACCCAAAGGTAGGAAACTACACCTTCTAAAACCTAATCCCCAACTTTCTAAGGTAGCCCTGAGGTCCTACCACTCACTGTCTGCTAGTGGAGGTGTTCCTCTGACCTGATACATTGATACATGCTGTACGGTGCCAACCACCCACTTTTTTTCCCCTTCCAATTCCTGTGATATCTGTGGTGGCAGTATTATTAATAGTTTCTAGAATGTATTGGTCTGCTTTCCAAGGTGTGAGTGTCAAACTGTCGGGACTCTTCTTTTACACCCTTCTCTCTCTCTCTCTCTCTCTCTCTCTCTCTCTCTCTCTCTCTCTCTCTCTCCCTCTCTCTCTCTCTCTCTCTCACTCTCCCTCTCTCTCTCTCTCTCTCTCTCTCTCTCTCTCTCTCTCTCTCTCTCTCTCTCTCTCTCTCTCTCTCTCTCTCCTTATCTCTCTCTCTCTTTCTCTCTCTCTCTATGTCTCCATATGTCTCTCTCTCTCTATCTCTCTCTCTCTCTCTCTCTCTCTCTCTCTCTCTCTCTCTCTCTCTCGGTCTTCTCTCTCTCTCTCTCTCTCTCTCTCTCTCTCTCTCTCTCTCTCTCTCTCTCTGTCTCTCTCTCTCTCTCTCTCTCTCTCTCTCTCTCTCTCTCTCTCTCTCTCCAGGAGAGCCAGCCATGCCAGCCGGTATCCGTCAACGTGGTGGACGCTCCCGGTCGCCCAGCGGCCGCCGACAACCCCCCCACCACCACCCCCGCCGAGCGCCACCTCTCAGGTACCGGCCCCCCGCCCTCCCCCTTAGCCGTGCTGCCCGCTCTCTCTCTCTCTCTGTCTCTCTCTCTCTCTGTCTCTCTCTCTCTCTCTCTCTCTCTCTCAAGCCCTCTCTGTCCTTTCCTCTTGGCCTACTGCCTCTCTCTCTCTCTCTCTCTCTCTCTCTCTCTCTCTCCTCTCTCTCTCTCTAACCTCTCTCACGCTTTCTCTCTCTCTCTCTCTCTCTCTCTCTCTCTCTCTCTCTCTCTCTCTCTCTCTCTCTCTCTCTCTCTCTCTCTCTCTCTCTCTCTCTCTCTCTCTCTCTCTCTCTCTCTCTCTCTCTCTCTCTCTCTCTCTCTCTCTCTCTCTCTCTAACTTTCTCTCTTTAACTCTGTATCTCTCTCTCTCTCTCTGACCCTACTACTAACAATCGAAACTTACTAATAGTGGGAATGATTGTCTAGAGATTGTAGTTTTGTGAACTGTTGCCTTGGTAAAACTCACTTGCCGACCCCCCCCTGTCTCTATTTTTCCTCCATCTTTTTGACATAAATGCGTTGATATCGTTATGCGTGCTGTTCTAATTGTTGCTGTTACTGTGGCTTAGCTCAGACTATTTTATTGGACCTGTTTATTGTCAGCTTAAAAAGCTTTGACTTTAAGAGCACAGGATGAGCCATTTTAGTAAATTATATGAAGTTATTTTAGAAAATATGGATTTAACAACTAAATGTTTTCAACAAAGCTAGTAAAGCTGTTATTGTTCCTGCGTGTGATGATTAGTTGCGATTGTATGACCAGTAGAAGCCCAGTTATTGCACTCTGTCTTACCTTAAACTTACTTTGAGTTTTTTTTCCAGTAGTGCCTGCTTGTGATGTTTGTCCCTCTTTACCTCCTGTACCCGCCCTATTGTGACATAGTGCACGTACGAGTGCTTGTGATTGGTTACTCTGTGAGCTGTACCTTTCTCCCCTCCTATCAGAGTAGAGCTAGTGCTTGGTTCAGTGCTTTTTGATTGACACCTCCTTTGAAACTCTCCTGGCTGTGCTACCTGCCTGCATCCCACTTTATGCCCTTTTCCCTCGACTTCTCTACTAACTCCATGTTTCTAACGGCATGCTGCTTCTGTTCTGTGTTTTATCTTATTTATGAAAAGGTTAGAATTTGTATTCTATTGAATTCAGGTTAGACGCGTGATTCAGGAGGTTAATTTAAAGTATGACAGTCTGTATGTAGGTCAGTTTTTCTTAGGGAAAGGCATGGCATTTATAGTGCATGGCAGTTTAAAGGTTTGGCTTTGCTTTCATTACATTCAGAGTTGAGATGTGTTTTTGGACATGTAGTTAATTGGTTTTGGAAAAGGCAGAAGAACTCAACTGTATTTAAATAGTTTTGTTAGATGTTTGCTTTTCTGACACCACAAGGTCTCCAGCTCCATGTCATACGTCACACTTGTTCTTTACTTCTTAGTACTTAGACATATTTGTCAGACTGACAATGTTACAAACAAACAAGCAAACATTGGAGTCATTTCATTCCGCTCTATTCCATCTGATCAAACAGAAACTACCGTCTGGTTGGTTCGCTATGTCTCACTCATCACGTGGCACCGTTTCTTGTCGGACCTCCTGTATTTCATGGCTCTCTCATTGAAACAGTAGCTTGGTCACCGGCCACAGCATCAAATCTCTGTCACCCTGCTCACTGCTTTGTTTTCGCTCAGCTTCGGCGAGGTTTTGCATGCGGTCATCGCTCACAGGGTCGTCCAAAATGGAGGCTCCGCTAGAATATCGTGTGGATGTGATAATTGGCCTCAAGTTAAGGGTGTTTGTCTGAGGCCTTGCTTGTTACTAGTCTCCAAATAAATTCAGACTTATGATAAAAAAAAGAGAGAGAAAAGGTATTTCTAAGCTATTTACTTCCTAGGAGGGGAAAAGGAAAGGCACCAACCTTTACCCTGTAGAAAACACAATTTTAGATAAGACAATAGTTTTAAAAATAAACAAATAATATATATATATATATATATATTGTTTAATGCCTAAAGTAAATACAAGATATCTTATATGTGAATATTTAATGCAATAAATAAATTATAGATCTTACTTGAGTGTGTTTTTGTCCATTCTGTGGTACTTGTGTTGTTATGACCTCTTAGTCCAATCTGTTGGCCGAGCTGGGCCAGTGTGGGAAGGATTTGATGCTGTGTATGACAGCCAGACTGCATAAAGCCACATACCTTTACTTTGTGAAATATACAAATCCAGAAACACACTGAAAGTCGTGGTAAAACAGGTTACAGAGATGGCCGCATGTATTTTGGAGTCATAATTTGATGAAGACTTTTCGATAAGGCCAGTGTTAATAGACTGGTGCCTGTGCCTCCCTCCAGCCAACCGTGCATGACTCCTGCACCGCAGAGTCTCCTTATCCTCCCTGCTCCCTTGTCCTCTCTCTCTCTCTCTCTCTCTCTCTCTCTCTCTCTCTCTCTCTCTCTCTCTCTCTCTCTCTCTCTCTCTCTCTCAACCATAAAACCAGCCTGATTCTCAGTTGCCTGTTTGTACCCCCCCCTCTTACCCCTCCTGCTGGGTGCTCTGCCCTTTCCATCCTCCACCTGGCCTCTCCCCCTCTTTCTCTCCCCCTCTTTCTCTCCCCCTACTCCCCCACAGTTCCGGAGGTGAACGGCGTCCAGGAGCCCAGCCTGGCTAAGCGTCTGCGCGGCACTCCAGAGCGCATTGAGCTGGAGAACTACCGCCTGTCCCTGCAGAAGGAGGAGGAGCTGGAGGAGGTGCCTGAGGAGACGCTGGCGGAGCACAACCTGAGCAGCGTGCTGGACAAGGGCACGGAGGCACACCTGGGCTCCAGGTGAGATGAATAGAATGGGTTTGCACATAGTGGGCCACTGGAAAGATACAGTACCGGACAGCAATGCAGTGCGTTATCTAAAAACAGAAACAGTTGTCAGTAATGGGATTCAAAAATTAATTGACTAGATGATGCAGATGCACACACTGTAGGCAGCTTATTCATATTATAAAAAATTTGAATACTACAAAATCAGGACAACATTTTTATTTTATTTTTTATTAAGTTTATGTATGTGAATATAAGCATTGACTGGCTGGACTTAAGAATCTTTATTTGTTTTAAAAGACATTCTTCCAAGCCTTGTTGTTCATGGAATTCAATAAAGGTTCCCAGATTTTTCCAGGTTGTCTCAGTCAGTCAACCTTGTATAAATAAATAATAAAACAATTTTCTAAAATCGTACTCCGACCGCTTCTAACCCAGCAGTAGCTCTGAGTCCGACATGGAGGAGGAGGACGAAGAGGAGGAGGAGGAGGAGGAGGAGGACGAGCAGGAGGACCAGCACCAGGGGGAGCTAGGCCCTCTTCCCCCCGGCAGCCCCTCAGACCTGGGGGGAGTCCCCTGGAAGGAGGCGGTGGAGCTCCATACCAAGCTGAGGGGAGATGGGGACTCTGGCCCCACAGGAGAGGAGGGGACCCAGGCCGAAGACACCGCAGCACTGGACGGAGACGTGGAGGACGAGGAAGATGAGGAGGAGGAGGAGGAAGAAGATGATGATGAGTCGAGCGATGGTATATACATTGATTTACTTGGTTGTATGTTGCTGTGATATGATTTGTTGTTTTACGACATTTTACTTGAAATTAAGTCTCGAATTTTGTTTGTCAGCGGAAGTGTTTTCTTTAATATAGGCTCCGAATGAAAGATCATGTCAGTGTTTTCTTTAATGTAGGCTCCGAATGAAAGATTGTGTCAGTGTTTTCTTTAATGTAGGCTCCGAATGAAAGATTGTGTCAGTGTTTTCTTTAATGTAGGCTCCGAATGAAAGATTGTGTCAGTGTTTTCTTTAAGGCTCCGAATGAAAGATTGTGTCAGTGTTTTCTTTAATGTAGTGTTTTCTTTAATGTAGGCTCCGAATGAAAGATTGTGTCAGTGTTTTCTTTAATTTCCGAATGAAAGATTGTGTCAGTGTTTTCTTTAATGTAGGCTCCGAATGAAAGATTGTGTCAGTGTTTTCTTTAATGTAGGCTCCGAATGAAAGATTGTGTCAGTGTTTTCTTTAATGTAGGCTCCGAATGAAAGATTGTGTCAGTGTTTTCTTTAATGTAGGCTCCGAATGAAAGATTGTGTCAGTGTTTTCTTTAATGTAGGCTCGAATGAAAGATCGTGGAAGTGTTTTCTTTAAATGAATGAAAGATTGTGAGTGTTTTCTTTAATGTAGGTCGAATGAAAGATTGTGTTAGTGTTTTCTTTAATGTAGGCTCCGAATGAAAGATTGTGTCAGTGTTTTCTTTAATGTAGGCTCCGAATGAAAGATTGTGTCAGTGTTTTCTTTAATGTAGGCTCCGAATGAAAGATTGTGTCAGTGTTTTCTGTGGTGACCTTCGTTCCTCCCCTCTCCGTCTCATTTGCATTTGTTTTCACCCCATTTTCCGTCTTTTAAATCATCCGATATGGAGGAAAAACATCTGCATTTTATTCATGTTCAGAAAAGCCGGAAGCATTTCCATCTGTGCTTTGTGTGTCACTGTCTTCTCACCCTCTTCTCTTTTCCACCATTCTCTCTCTCCTCCTCCCTCCCTCTGTGTGTCTGGGCTATTATTGGGGCGTTGTCTCCCCCTGTTGGTAGAGGGGGAGTACTGCCCGTGGGAGAAAGAGCTCCAGTCAGGCCTATGGCTGGAGAAGTACCTAACGGATGAAGAGGATGTGGGTACTTTCAAAGGTAGCAGCTAGCGTCACTGCCTGCTGATGCGTGTGCCACACACTGATCCATGCTGGCGGGTTATCTTCTCATTAACTTGCCTTGGTTTGATTTTGGTTCTTTATCTTTTTCCTTAAGCTTTTCTTCCACACAAAAAAAGTGCCATTGTGTCGTTTATATATTTATGAATGTGATGGATGTTTTATGGTTTGATATTTTTTTTTATAATCATTTTGGATTAATGAAGGATTTTGATTTGCTGTGTCTCTGAAAACAACATGGAATGTGATTCCCGGTGTGTATTCTTCTTACACGTCATGCCGGCTCTCAAAGAGCGATTTTAATCTACTAATCTGAATGTATTAGACAAAGTATGTATGTACAAATGATTCTTTTGACTTTGTAGGATGTAAGCAGGTTTCTTGAGTGATGTCTAGCGTGGTCCCAGACCTGTAGTGCATGAGACCTCCTCTGGTGTTACACCTCTCACTTTGTTATTCTGCAGGCTTCTAATCTGCTCTCCTCTCTCTGCCTTCTCTTCCTTTACTCTTTCTTTCCCTCGCTCTCCGTTTTTCTTCCCTTCCTTCCCAACTCCTGTGCTGTTTCTGTGACCTCCTCCTCCTCCTTCTCTTCCTCCTCTTTTCTCTCTCTCTATATTCCCTCACTATATATATGACACACACATCACCACCATCTATTCACCATCGAACCCTACACCAATACACACACACACACACACACACACACACACACACACACACACACACACACACACACACACACACACACAGCCAGAAACCTGCAGATACAGCAAGTCCTCCAGCCAGTTGACCCTCAGGCCATCCCAGGGCTGGTCATCAAAACTCCCACTCAGGGAACGTGGGAGCAGGATGTGCACCAGGCCTCTGCCTGTCAACTCACCAGGGCCTCCCCCTCAGGTAACCCAGCCAGAGGAGCCATTCCCTGGGGAGTCCTCCTACCCACCACCCCAGGCTTGTGGAGCTCCTGTTGTAGGGGTCTCGGGACATCGTCTTGTGTGACTGCTGTTGTTGCTGGATCCGTCCGTGAATCTCTCCCTCCCTCCCCCTAACCGATCTCCTGTTTGTTTGTGTTTGTTTTTTTGTTTTTTTTACCTGGGTTTGGCTCCGTTACATTGTGTTTTTGTGTTGTTACTCTGTGTGTTTCTGTGCGTCTTAAACCCTGCCTGAGTTGCTTTCATCTATTTTGTTTAACCATGATTGTTTCTGATTATTATTATTATTGTTGTTGTTGTTGTTGTTGTTCTGCTATTCTTTTGTTGTCGTTGTGTTATTTACCCCCAGCGTTGTGTCTTGTCTTCTTTGTTCGTTTCCTCTCGACCATCTTCTTCTTCGTGTTCTGTGTGTCCTCTTCGTGACGCGTAGCCCTCGCCCGCTCCTCCTCTCGCCACGAGGCCGTGAGGGTCTGGTTGGAGTCCGTCTCCGGAGGTAGCTCCGAGTCCCCCCCCCCCGGCACCCCCCCCCCCCCCCCCCCCCGGGTTGCCTCCCCAATCTTAGCCTTTGCTCTTCTTTCTATCTCTCTCTCTTTCTCTCTTTCTCTCGTGTCAAACCAACTCACCACAAATCGGAGCACCCTTTCTTTCCCCCGTAGAGCATGACGAAACTCCACTGGATTAAAACAAAACCCGTTTGCAAGCCTGCATGCTGTGGCCCCTGCTGTCCCTCAGGACCTCAGACGACGCCTTGCACTTAAGGCTTTCTCTAACCCGACTTTGGACAGATACCCCCCAATAAAACTTCACAGTAATCAGGAAATCATCAGATTTGATTACAGCCTCAATTTCAGTAATCAATTGGATTATAAGGCTAGATTTTTTTCCTGCCCTGTGTAATCAATAACCAGATTACATGTTTTCCGTAGTCCGCCGACACTGTTCTTGCATTGGGGGCCTGAGGCCAGCAACAATGCAGGGTGCCTTTCTTCTTCACACTCTCCGTTTCCATCTGATTATAATCCTCCTCATCGCAGTCTGTGCTCAAAAAAAGATTCTGTGCACGCCATGCGAAAAGAACAAGGCCTTAGCTTACTCAGTGGAGCGTCCATCCGGAACTTGGATGATGTCGTGGTATGACTAATAGTCTTAATTTGCGTTTTCAGAGATTTCTTTTGTTTGTTTTTGGGTCATTCAAGTCACTGCATTGATCCAAGTTGATGATGTATAATTAGCTTCAGCAGAAATAACGTCAGAGCCTAGATTTCTTTCTCGTCAGAAAGGAGAACACCTGCTTGGTTTTTTCATTAACACTCTGTGGTTGTGCTGCTGCTTTAGTTAAATATCATCCATTTTGCAGAAATGGATAAATGCATGTTGCTAACCACTAATGCTATTTTGTGCTAATTTCTTTTGTGTATTGTCATTGCAAACAGGATATTTGACGTGATTATGTTCCAATGCCAATTTTTCTGTTTCTTCACTCAAGAAAGAAACACAGTTTATTATTTAGTTTTTATTTTAATCTATCTTTTGACATTTAAGCAGTTTTTATTTATATTCAAAAAAATGCTCCCAGTATTATTTTATCTTTTCAATTACTTCCGTACCTTCAATATTTTCCGTATTTCAAGTGGATTCCGGTCTTCATGAGCAGCCAGAGACTGATAATGCAGACAGTTGACAAAGTGAATGATTCATTTCTGACAAGCAACGCACAGAACATCACCTACAGTCCATTCATCTTCTTCTTCTCTCTCTGTGGTTGTAGAGCCTTGTGAGGAAGACGACCCGGAAGCGGAGGCCAACAGTCCGGACCTTGAGCCCGGCACTGAGATGGATCAGGGTGAGTCACAATCATTTAAACCACACCTTTTGTAAATGGTATGCATCAGATATTTTGTTTCTCTATATCTAATATAGATTTAGATTTGTATGATTATTACAATACATGCAGCAAAAAAACAACAGCAAATGCATTACTGAAGTGTCAACCTAGCATGGTATTTTGATCCTGATATATTAACAAAATTGTGTGTGTTTTTAACAGAAGACATCCCGTCTGATGCTGAGGCTGAGGCCCGTCTGCAACGCTCCGAGAACGCAGAAGGAGAACTGCCTGGAGAGGGCAGGAAGTCAGAAAGCATTGACAATAACTCCAGCATTGGTAAAAAAAAAATAAAAGAAGAAGAAAATAATATAATGCAATAGCATTATATTAAAATATGTTCATTATAATATTACTATTCAGACAATATTATTCTGAGGCTAAAGTGAGGGTGTTATGTTAACATGGTGGCTTGTGTCTTTTCTAGATCAATCCTTTGTTAGTCCGGTTCAGGTGGCTGGGGATGTTGTTCTGTCACCAGTTAAACCACCAACAGAGCCCGTTAAAAAGGTTTGATAATTCCCTGTTGGACCACTTATTCATATTTAAACGACAGTGTGTGTTGTGTTTTACGTATGAAATGTTCTTCTTGTCCTCCAGGTTTCCCCAACGTCTCCTCTCTGCTCGCTAAAATCCCCAGTCACACACTTTTTCCCAGAACCCCTTGCGGCACCTTCGGAGCCAGAGCGGGCGGTTCTGTGTCCAATCTCCAGGAGCCCACTGTCCCCCTCCCCCGGCCCTGCCTCTCCCCCCGTGGCCTCCTCCCCCGGCCCTGCCTCTCCCCCCGTGGCCTCCTCCCCCGGCCCTGCCTCTCCCCCCGTGGCCTCCTCCCCCGGCCCTGCCTCTCCGCCCGTGGCCTCCTCCCCTGTTCGTAGCCCCGTCAGGTCTCCCGTTCGCTCCCCAGTCCAGACCCCCATCTGCTCCCAACCCCTCCCTCTCCCCGAAGCCATTGTCCCCATATCTCCCGTTTACCCCCTGCGGACCTCGTGCCCCCTGACGGGCAACTCTCTCACCCCCATCTGTGCCCGGGCACTGCCTTGCCACGAGCCCGCCCCGCCCCTCGCCTCGGACTCCCCCGTCCGGAGCCAGCCTGTCCCCGCCACCACCTCCACGCCCATGTCCAAGGCCGACAAGCTGGCCGACGCCTCCGACCCCCTGGACTCCAGCTTGGAGCAGACGCCCTCCAAGAAAACGGACATCATCGAGGAGTTCTGGATGAAGAGCGCGGAGATCCGGAAGAGCCTGGGCCTGACGCCGCTGGACCGGAACGCCAGCGTCCTCTCAAGAGGGCCCGAGAACAGCGGCACCCGCGTGCCCACACCGGACCTCTCCGCCGCCTCAGTCACGTCCCAGGCCCCGGAGCCGTGTGAGGAGCCCAGGCCTGCGGTCACCGTCGGCAGCGGCCGCTCCGTTATCCGGAGGCTGAACATCACGCTGGAGGGCCAGGTCATCTCGCCCGTGGAGCCCAGGAGCAACGGGTGGGAACGCCGTGTGGACGGGAGCAGGAGCCCCGCCCTCAACGGCAGCCTCAGCCTGAGCACCAACACCAGCCACGCCTCCGACTCCACCATGCTGACCCCGCCCTCCAGCCCCCCGCCGCCCCCTCCCACAAACCAGTCCCCGGCCGTGACCCACAGGCAGCAGCCCAAGCAGCAGCAGCACCAGGTGTCCTGGAGCAACGGGACCAGCGCCGGCAGCGCTGCCCCGCAGAACGTCAAGGAGGCCGTGGCCAGAACCAAGAGCCCCGTGCCGGCCCCCAGGACCCAGCTCAGCCCGGCCGCCGTACCCAAGCCCGCCCCCAGAACCACGTCGCCCTCGGCCACCTCGCCGGTCAGGGCTGTTGCCGCGGCGTCGCCGCCGCCGGTGGTGGTCATGAGGGAGCGGAGCAAGCCCCGGCGGGAGGAGGCCAGGAAGTCCTTTGTGGAGACGGTGGCGGAGATCCCGTACGCTGACGACGTGGACGACGCTTACGACGAGCGGACGCCCGACAGCACCCTGCAGGACCGCTATTGCACCCCGCCCGCCCCCAGCAGCAGCAAGCCCGGGCGGGACCAGCCCCCGCTCCACCTGGCCCTGGCCATGGAGAACGGGCGGCCCAACATCCCAGGCCGCCAGCCGGACTCCAAGTCCCAGAAGGCCACACAGTTCTCCCCTGAGGCCAAGGAGATCGCAGAGGAGAGGATCCGCGCCAGGGAGAAGTCCGTGAAGAGCCAGGCGCTGAAGGACGCCATGGCCAAGCAGCTCAACAAGATGAAGGAGTCTGACGTGGCAAAGGGCGCCGCCAAGGTGGCGTGGAGCTCGGACTCCTCCAACAAGACCCCTGGCTCGGCCAAGGCGTCGGCCGTCAAGGCCCTGGAGTACAAGAAGGCGGAGACGCTGCCCGAGCGCTTTTTCAGCAGCACCAAGAGCCTGGACAGCTCCATGGCCTCGTCCGACGGCTCCGCCTTGGGGGGCAAGAGCAAAAAGCGCAGCTCCCTCTTCTCCCCACGGAAGAACAAGAAGGAGAAGAAGGCCAAGAACGATGGGGGGGGTGGGGGCACGGAGGGAGAAACGCCGCCCAAACACAAGTCGCTGTGGAAGTCCGTCTTCTCGGGCTACAAGAAGGACAAGAAGAAGAAGAAGGACGACAAGTCCTGTCCCAGCACCCCCTCCTCCAGTTCAACCAATCAGGACTCAGGGAAGAAGAGGACTCCGCCCCTCGGCAAGTCCACGGGTGAGTTACAGAGACAACTGGGGAGCAATCTGAACCGTGGACTTTTTTCCGCGTACTGTGCTGTCCGTTAGTTTAGAGCTTCCTTTATTGGTCTTTAAAGAACTCCAGTAAAAAGTGATTTTGGCAATGAAATAATGTTTTATTTGTGTGTTTTATGACAGACATGCGGCCACGCAGGAACCTGAGCTTCTCCGAGGACTCTGATCTGTCATGTGACGATGTGCTGGAGAGGTCATCCCAGAGGTCAAAGGCCGATGTGAGTAACGGGGTCGACCTCATCTGTCTATTGTCTAGTAGACAATGCAGTAGGATCTGACATAGTCGAAATCACAGGAGGGACTTGGAGAAATGGCTTTCTTTTGTCTTTTGTGTGCACTGTTTTTGACAACTTGCTTTTAAACCTTTTTTTCCCGTCTTCAATCGTAGCGACACAAGGACATCTTTGACCTAGTGTCAGACATTAAAAAAGAGGCCGTCAAGGAGAAACGGAAAGAGCTTAAAGAGAGAAAGAGAGAGAAGGAAAGGCAAAAAGAAAGAGAGTGGGAAGGAGAGAGATATACAGATCGAGACAAAGAGGATGATGAGGTACTTTGCAGCAGAGGCATAGAATACTTTTCTATTTTACTTGATGTAGCTCAATGCAAAATGCAACTCAAATATAGAAAGAAAACACAGTTTGTCTGTGTCCAGAAAGTACTTTTTCTTTCAATCGTTTTCTATGGTAAATTAGATGATTAACTTTTTATTTAGTTTGCCTTCTGGCTGACCTCCCCCTGTAGTTTTTAAGATTACTTTTCTTCCCTGTGAAAGTATCAGCTTTTCCTCTGGGGAGCACAGACAAAAAAAACAAACAAGTTATAATCCAAATAGGTTTACGGCTCCAGTATTAACTGCAAATTGAATTTTCATCTCGGTGTTGTCCGGAAGCAAAGTAAAGAAACGTTGGTCCATTTGAAGCGGGAGTGGACTCGGACCAATTTCAGTTAAATTAAATTAGTTTTGCTTACGGTGTAAATCATTTTAGAAACTGTCGAAACACGAAACTTCAGTTCCTACTCATTTGATTCCATTTGCATTCATTGTATTTGAAAAGAGTACAAGTTGAAAAGCATTCTATGCGCTGCTGCTTTCTCTGTTAGAGGAGCTTTGTTTACGTTTAGATATCTCGGGGTCGGCGGTGACTGAACTAAATCCACTCAAAATGGCTCTGAGATAGTACACAGTGGTGATTTCCCCTCCCACCTTCTCCCCGCCTCTTGTGTGGCTCAGATATTCCCAGGGTGTTGTGTAGCTGTGTCTTGTTCTCCTTGTAGTTCGGTTCTTAGTTGTTTTATTAGTGTGATGTAGTTATTTTAGTACTAGTGATTGTGAGCAGGTTTTTCAGTCTAGTAGTTTCAGCTAGAGGTGCTTGTTTTCAGTGGTAGACACAGAAGTGTTATGTTGTATGTTGTGTTAGAGTTTTACTGAATATATTTATCGTTAGATTACTGTTGTCTGACTATGATCTTCTGTATAACTGGTTGTGTTTTGCTGTCCATGAAACCCTCAATAACTTACTGAATGTTTTGGTGTTGGAATAACATAACCTGTTTAAGTAATTTCATTGTACAATTGTCACATTTGTTTAATTATTTTTTTAACGTAATCATAATCATTAATCCGTGTAATCATTTTCATTTGTTTATCTTTGTTTTTCATTTTCATTTTTGTTTGGTTTTGTCTACCCCCCACCAAGTCTGTATATGTCCCTCATGCGCTGGCGTTCAAGAGATCATATGCCACAAAGGTAGTGTGTATGCACATTCATACCCCATTGGTCCCCTCTACCTTACTCTCATCCTCTGTGCATGTTGTTGCTCCTCCCTACCCCGTCCCTCTATCCAAACGTCCACCATTTTACCTTTTAAAACTAACCCACCTCTCCAGCTGCATGCCACAGCGCCCCCTGTCTGCTGGTGGGCCAACCTGTTGCACCGATCACCTTTTCTGGTGCACACAAACACATTTTCAACTGTTTCTCGTCAACACGGCTGTCTTAACGGGAACTGATTCCAGGTCTGCTCTGTGCCGGTCTAACATTTGTAAACCTTTACGCACACCCCTGTGTCGCCGCGGCAACGATCTTCTCCTCTACAGTGATGCTGTTTGATGATGGGACCGCCATTGAGCCCAGCTACCTGTATCTATGCCTGTGAAAAAACCCTCTCCTCTCAAAGTCCTACGCTTTTCTTTTTCCTGCGTCGCTCCAGCTCTCATTTTACTCTGACATGAATCAATTCATGTTCATTACTTACTTGATTTATATAGACAGGGAATCTTTTGTTGTTACTTAGGAAAAAGTGCAATGATTCCCTGTCTAAAGTGATTAGGTTTTGTCAAGGAGAAGAAAAAGGCACAGAGCAATATAATGACTTCTGGTGCTTTTCATTGTGTCTTAAAATAGGATGCACTATATTTGACCTTGTGATAGTGACCTGAGTGAGTAGATCCCTGTATGCCCTCATAGCTCCACAGTGTTCAGCTCCTCATCAGAGTCCAAGCTCTACAGTGTAATTGGGTTGTTTTGACTAGTGTTCACCCGTTCCTCCTCCCTATAGAATCCCTTCCGTAAAAGTGAAGGTTCCTCTTCTCTCCCACATAAGGCCCTGGCACCCAGTGTTTGGTGCTCGGACCACTGCCAGTAAATGAGGATTAAGGGGGTCCTGATCTGTTCTCTTTAACGTTTTTATTTCCCCACGACAGAAAACCTACACGGAGGAGGAGCTTACCGCCAAGCTGACGAGGAGGGTACAGAAAGCCGCCCGGCGACAGGCCAAACAGGAAGAGCTCAAAAGGCTGCACAGAGCGCAGGTAACTGACCAATAGGAAATACAGGAAAAAGGGAGCGCAAAACCAGTGAAGAAGTAGAAAAACAAAAATCCACAGGATAAGTTGAGGCATTGTAGATGTGTTTAGGTGAGACCTGAATGTGCTGTGCTGTCTGCCAAACACTCCTGTGGAGATCAAGACCATGCTAATTGGCTTGCTGTGGAGATCGACTATGCTGATTGGCTTGCTGCCCGACAACACGGCTTGCTCCTCATGAATATTTAAAAGCGTCTCGACTACGGAACGCTCACACAGGGAGAACGTCTTCATTTGGGTCGCTGGAGAGATGACCCTTTGTAGTAGAGCCCCTCCTCCTCCTCCTCCTCCTCCTCCTCCTCCTCACGGAGTTTTCACAGAAGTGATTTTGATGAGTTATTGTTGCACAGCACAGTGGGATGCAGTGTTGAGGCTGGTAGATTTTTCCATAATTGGAATTTGTGGTGCGTGTGTTTGTGTGAATTTGCGTGCTTGTGTTTGCACAAGCATTTTACAGTGTTACTGAATAGCTTGTATTCACCAGATTTACAGTGTTACTGAATAGCTTGTATTCACCAGATTTACAGTGTTACTGAGTAGCTTGTATTCACCAGATTTACAGTGTTACTGAATTAGCTTGGGTTTACCAGATTTACAGTGTTACTGAATAGCTTGTATTCACCAGATTTACAGTGTTACTGAATAGCTTGTATTCACCAGATTTACAGTGTTACTGAATAGCTTGTATTCACCAGATTTACAGTGTTACTGAATAGCTTGTATTCACCAGATTTACAGTGTTACTGAATAGCTTGTATTCACCAGATTTACAGTGTTACTGAATAGCTTGAATTCACCAGATTTACAGTGTTACTGAATAGCTTGTATTCACCAGATTTACAGTGTTACTGAATAGCTTGTATTCACCAGATTTACAGTGTTACTGAATAGCTTGTATTCACCAGATTTCACCTCTCTCTCCTTCCATACGTCTCTCCCTGTTCCTTTACCTTTCACTCCATCCGTCTTGCCCTCCTATTCCCCTCTTCTCTCCTCCCAGATCATCCAGCGGCAGTTGGAGCAGGTGGAGGAGAAGCAGAGGCAGCTGGAGGAGAGGGGTGTGGCTGTGGAGAAGGCTTTGCGAGGGGAAGCAGGTAGCTAACCCGCCTCTCACTTTTCATTTCTTTCTCATTGGCTGCAATTTCCCAGGGGACCAGCCCCGATTGGGCGTGGCATTCTTGGTTTTTATATTACTATTGGGACAAAGCGTTGAGATTTTTTATTTGATTTAAATGAAGGTTAAATATGTTATGTATTGATTAGAGAACTGGAAATGGGGCATACAATGATATTTTAGGGCGTTTATAAAAATATCGCTATCTATAACTATATCTAACCTATTAAACTTGATGTTTTGTCTTCTTTGAGTCCACTGGAACGTTGTTTGCCTCGGATCCTTCATAGCTTCTTTTTGTAGCAGATTGTATACACTCTATAACTCTGTGAAAAGCAATTATTTCGTCTTTCACCTGCGGGTAAAATCCATATTTCTCCCCACGTTTAACTGCAACAATTGGATCGCTTACGTGACAGAATCCCTATTGTGCTCCCAGAAAGCTGGTTTGTCGTGCCTGGACAATGTATTCAAACTTCAGACAAGGGACTATCACAGACGCAATGCTTGACGTTTCGCTCTGTTTTCTTTAATGGAGAATGTACAATAGAGGCGATGACAACATAAAACTAGAGAATTTCAGTCTTTTGATAGACCCATCTAGAAGAAGAACAATCAAATTATGTAACATTTGATTATGTGCTGTTATTTTGCTTTATTTATAGTTCATGGATTTATTCCGAATGGGTAAACAAGACAATATACTGTAGGATCAAATATCTTAGCACAATTGCTTTCAAATGAAAAACCTTGGGATATATTTTAGATACAATGGATATTTATGAGAGCTTACTGGCTAGGTAAAGGATTAGATCTTTTTAGTATATTAATGCATCGGTTTTTATCAGTTCAATCAAAAGGCTTAAACTATACTATCATCAAATTGAATAGAATGTTGTTGTGTTATAACCCCTGGCCGTCTACTTTTTTTAAAGGCTTGTATAAAGGCACTTATACATTACCAAAACAACACAAAAGAAAATCAGGTATTAGACTCGCTGTACCCTGGTATTATTTATTCATTTATGTATCATTTTTATTTTATAATTTTTTTTGACACTGTCGCTCGCTCTACATCTTCGGGCCATTTTGTGGGTGACACAGCGAGATAGTTCTCCATCCCTGCCGTCATCCTGTCTGTGTGTCTGTCCTGGTCTCTCGTTGCATGCGTTTTGGGGGAGGAATGCGTGCCCCCGACACCACATAGATTTGTGTTTGCTCATTCTGGATGTGGTTTGTCAGCTCCACTGTCTTTCTGTGTGGAAAGATGTTTCTGTCCTCAACAAATATATATAAAGAACAAAAAAATATTATCTGAATCGTACACAATTTAATCAAGTAAAACAATAATGGTTTGGCACAGTCTACACCTATGGGTACATATAAGGCCATCTATAGTAGATTCCCCACAGTTGTTTTTAGGTGCTACTGCTGTAGGGATATGTAGGGGTATGTCTGGAAATCGATGACATCGCGTAGGATTTGGACTGCTTCAGATCTGTGGGGTTAAGAAGTGTTTTGTTCAGACAGTCCAGAGTATCTTCCAGACAAAGCACAGGCCAGACTTTACATTCCGTTGCTGTCTCATGCCAGTGTGATGAAGTGCCAAGAACCAGACGATCTTTAATCGCTAATTCACCTTTTTAATTTGGCGTCCGGTCAATATACTAAGTTCATATTCATCTGCTTCCAACTACACGTTCTCCAGCAACTTTTAATCGTACGCCAACTGAGGAACAACTTCTTGTGAAATGTTGCCAAATTAATGTTTACGATGCAACAAACCGCAGTAAAACAAATCTATGCAGCCCGGTGTATTATTTTGGGAAATGCCATGTGGTAGTTGTCCAAGCGTGTTCTTGTTGTATGTTCCATGGTGAGTACTTGACTGCCTGCGTAGTGTGTGTGTCTGTGTGTCCCGTGTGTGTACCAGAGCATGCATGACCTGCTGTGCCTAGAGAATGCTGGTTGTGTTTTTTGGGCCCGCTTTGGGGCTTTTTTGTGTGTGTGTGTGCCACTTTAACTCACCATATGCATATATCTCTTCTTAATATTGTCCCCCTGTCCTTGTAGACTATTGGGGAGACTCTAATTACAGTGAAATCCTGGACTTGCATCTGGGCGGTATGTATTTCAAATCTGTCGCTTACAACTAATTCTAACCCCACTGTCTTGCGTTTCCCCCTTGGTCCTACTAGTGCTTGTGCCCACCCTAATAACCCTCCCACCCTTCCAAATCCCTGACACGCCCCTGGCTGGATGGATGCTTCAGTCCAGCTGCAGCACCAGTATTACTCTACCAGTCTTTTGAGCTGTCCAGTTTAAAATCCCAGCCACGCAGCCCAGTTCAGATTGTATTTACTCTGTGGTAAAGGCTTCCTACCTGGTCTTCCTCATTTCTACACCATCCCACGACAGTGTACTTTGATATTGGTTTTGAACTGAATTTTTTTAATTCGATGCACACAGCCCTTTATAAATTGATAGAACATTGGATAATACAATTAGTAATATTGCTGGGCACAAATACACTGCAGAATATACAAATGTTTAGTCATGTTACTCCCTTTGAAACATATGCATGCATGTGCACACACCCACACACACACACACACACACACACACACACACACACACACATGCAGAACCTAGTCCTTATTAAAGGAATCATTCCCTACTTTGGATGTTTTACCCTATATCCATGTCTACCCCAAAATAGATTAAAAAAAAACTACTGGAGAAATGGAAATAAGGTTCAGCATCCCGAAACTATGAGGGAACTATTCCTTTAAGCTGCTGCTCTGGCCATGACTAGCTGCTCTGCCTCCCACCATACAGCTGCTGCTTTGGCCATGACTAGCTGCTCTGCCTCCCACCATACAGCTGCTGCTCTGGCCATGACTAGCCCCTCTGCCTCCCACCATACAGCTGCTGCTCTGGCCATGACTAGCCCCTCTGCCTCCCACCATACAGCTGCTGCTCTGGCCATGACTAGCCCCTCTGCCTCCCACCATACAGCTGCTGCTCTGGCCGTGACTAGCCCCTCTGCCTCCCACCATACAGCTGCTGCTCTGGCCGTGACTAGCCCCTCTGCCTCCCACCATAAAGCTGCTGCTCTGGCCGTGACTAGCCCCTCTGCCTCCCACCATACAGCTGCTGCTCTGGCCATGACTAGCCCCTCTATCTCCCACCATACAGCTCTGGCCATGACTAGCCCCTCTGCTGCTGCTCTGGCCGTGACTAGCCCCTCTGCCTCCCACCATACAACTGCTGCTCTGGCCGTGACTAGCCCCTCTGCCTCCCACCATACAGCTGCTACTCTGGCCATGGCTAGCCCCTCTGCCTCCCACCATACAACTGCTGCTCTGGCCGTGACTAGCCCCTCTGCCTCCCACCATAAAGCCGCTACTCTGGCCATGACTAGCCCCTCTGCCTCCTGCTGCTCTGGCCATGACTAGCCCCTCTGCCTCCTGCTGCTCTGGCCATGACTAGCCCCTCTGCCTCCCACCACAGAGCTGCTGCTCTGGCCATGGCTAGCCCCCATGACTAGCCCCTCTGACTCCTGCTGCTCTGGTCGTGACTAGCCCCTCTGCCTCCCACCATACAGCCGCTATTCTGGCCGTGACTAGCCTCTCTGCCTCCCACCATAGTCCTGCTGCTCTGGCCGTGACTAGCCCCTCTGCCTCCCACCATGGAGTCGCTACTCTGGCCATGGCTAGCTCCTCTGCCTCCTGCTGCTCTGGCCGTGACTAGCCTCTCTGCCTCACACCATAGTCCTGCTGCTCTGGCCGTGACTAGCCCCTCTGCCTCCCACCATAGAGTCGCTACTCTGGCCATGGCTAGCTCCTCTGCCTCCTGCTGCTCTGGCCGTGACTAGCCCCTCTGCCTCCCACCATAGTCCTGCTGCTCTGGCCATGACTAGCCCCTCTCCCTCCCACCATAGATCTGCTGTTAGCACCGACTCATGCTAGCCTCTCACACTCTCCCATAACAACCCCGTGTCCAGTACGCCGCTGCCTAGAGAAGCAGCGTTATATACTGTAACCCATGACCCTTAACCCCTGACCCTCGTACTGTTCTGTCTTTGGTCGACCTTAACAGAGTGCACATGTGACCATTGGGGGTTGAGGAGGGGTGGGTTTGGGGTGGGTGGTGATATATTTTGTTGTCTCTGTCCTTTCTGTGGTTCATTTCATTTGCGCCTCGTTTGAATACTAACTGAAACGCATCCTTTTCCTCCTTACCGGTCTAGACCTGGCATGGCATAGGATGAGCCTAAGCTTCTCAACGGAAAGCTTATTTTATCCATCTGGTCATGTTGCAATCAGTGAGCTGATTTGTTAAAAGAAAGGAAATGGGTGGAGGGAGCGTTTGATAGTTGTATTGGAGCGGGGCTGGTGCGTCTTCTGTGTGGTGCTAAGCACGGTTTCACTCATTGGACAGGGCATAGCGTGGAGTTCACTTTATTTAAATACGTTTATGGTCTTAAAAATTCATATAATTGAACCATCATCAATCTAACTGCATAGATGCAGTCTCTATCCTCACAGTCCACCATGAACGTAACATTACGATACAGCCTTTGACATGTTCATTCCTTCTAATGGATGTAGTCATAATGAGGGACTTTGGACAGTGTCACGGGTTTTGCCTTGGTTGGTGGTGTTGGTGGGGAGTATTCCCCAGAATGAGTTGTTGGTACGTTACGTCAGTACGGCTTTTTCCCTCTGCAACACTCTCACGTTGTGATCTGTCAGATGCGCTTGGTGGCTGCGGCATGGCTGTGCACTGGAAGCCCTGCAGAGGGCGCCAGAGGCCTGAGGCTTTGCCACTCGAGCATGCTTGCTCTTGTCCAGCGGACCTGCTCATGCCTCATCTCTGGGGGGGGGGGGGGGGGGGGGGTGTTACTGTCTGTATGTCAGAATCTTATACTTTTGTCAGGTATACATGACCTCGTTGATCCTCTTTATTTCTGTCTTTCTGCAGCAGTTCTATGTCGTTCTATATCTACGTAACCCTTCCTCCTCCCGATGTGTTTCCTCTGGGATAGTCCCTTGTGTTCTTCATTTTGTCCTTCCAGCCAGGTCATTATAGACTATCATTTATCTTCTCCTCTCCGGGGCGTCACAGCCCTTCACTATTGACAGACAGATCTTTAAACCTGATGCCACTCCCTGTCCGTGTCACATTTCCGTGTTTACGGCCTTTAGACTAAACCTTTCCTGTCTGTGTTTTCTCCCTCCACCTCTCTGTTGTTTCACTCTCTGTTCTCCTCTACATTCTGAGCCTCTGTGTGTAGCCCCATGTCGCAGTGTCCTCGTTTTCTCTCTCTCTCTCTCTCTCTCTCTCTCTCTCTCTCTCGGAAGTCCACGCGGTCCAAAAGCTCTCATTTGCATTTCAAAGTAGCCGTGCCCCCATCAGACCAGAGGGTTCCCGTGTGCTCCGGAACTCACTGAAACATCTTCAAAGATGGATCAATGACCATCACAGATGATCCCGCTGTTTGAATGTATACGTAACCCTTAGTTAAAAGCAAACAGAACACCATGGTTTGTATTTGGATTAGTCCCATGTCGCCACTGGTCAGGCCTTTACCATGCTGTATTAGTCTCTGCTAACAGCTGGGTCCAGATTGCCTTCAGCCAGGCCTTAGCAACGGGTAGGATTCCAACAACCGGAGATGAAAAGAGAGATGAAAGGAGACGATTATTTCCTCTTTCCCATCCTTCTACCCCCTGCCTCAGATAGCTCTCTCTCTCTCTCTCTCTCTCTCTCTCTCTCTCTCTCTCTCTCTCTCTCTCTCTCTCTCTCTCTCTCTCTCTCTCTCTCTCTCTCTCTCTCTCTCTCTCTCTCTCTCTCTCTCTCTCTCTCTCTATCTTTATCTTTTTCTCTCCCTCTCACTTTCACTCTCTCTTTTTCTCTTTTTCTCTCCCCTCTTCTTACTCTCTCTCTTTCTCTTTATCTCTCCCTCTTTCTCTTTCTCTCTCCCTCTTACTCTCTCTCTCTCTCTCTCTCTCTCTCTCTCTCTCTGTCTCTCTCTCTCTCTCTGTCTGTCTTTTGTTATCTCCCTCCTCGCCTGTGTCACATCTTAGCCAGCTGACCCCTCCTCCTCATCCTGTCTCTAGGTGCTGTCTGTTCTCCACTCTCTCTGGGTTTATGACCAGGCTCCTCTTTGATTTTCCTCTCCTCACTGTTTTCTCCTGTTTATCTTCCCCTCCCTCCCTCCCTCCCTCCCTCCCACTCCTCCTTCTCCTCTCTCCATCACTTCCACCTACTTCTTCTTCACTTCCTCCTCAATGTCTCTCCCTCTCTCTCGTTCTACTCTTCTCCACTGTCATTACCCCCACCCCTCCCGCCTGTCCACCCCGACCCTCTGGGGGGCGCTCTTCCCTCCCCACCACCACCTCCTCCTCTGTGTTGTGGAAGTAGAGCCCTTTGTCGGGACAGCCCCTCGCCGGAGACCCATCTCCCTCTGCCCCTGCTGCTCACCGGAAGGTAACGTAACCTTGCTCGCCACGCCCCCGTCCCCCCCGCTCGCCCGCCGGGTCTGTGGCCGGGTACCGCGGCAACCGCCGGGATCCGCGGAGCTGTGCTCCACCCTTCTCTCACTCCCCTGTTTCCCGTTTTTATCCTCCCTCCCCGTTTTCCCCTCCTCCGTCTCTCCCTCCTTTCTGTGTGTGACCAGGTGCAGTAGATTTCCCCACTCCCTGCAAATCGACAGTTTGTAGAAAGTTAACGCAGGTGCTGTGAAGCGTTTTTATAGCGACAGGGAACATAATTGAATTTTATGTATAATTTATTCATGGTTTTACAGTTCTAGTTATTCAGCCACGATATTATTACCGTCATACGGCCCTTATTAGAATGGAAGTTATGAAGGATTTTAAATTAGGATTGGTTCACTGTTGAACTTTAAGTTAACTCTTGTGCATCAAGCTATTGTAACATAATCACAATCAGGGAATTGTAGTATTTTGCCTTCATTTTGCCTTTGTTAAAAACGTAAGTTTTTAAAGTGCGACTCGTTCGTCTAGATTAGCATGCGTTACCCACGTTAGCATGTAACTTTAAATTGACATTAAAACACATGGTGGATAATTAAATATCGTTTGCAGCATTCCAGCTTGTCGTCATCTCTCACGGGGAAACTTCTTTCATGTTGTTGTTTTTTGTTTGTTTTTAATATGCGGCATGTTTTTTTTTTGTGGTGCTGTTCCCACTAATATAGAGAGAGGGGTTGCAGCAGACGTTTCTTTGGAGCCCACGTCTCTGGGTTTTAAACGCTGTATGGAAGCATGTTTTTTCCCCAAAGACCTCTTCTTGGGCATAAGAGGTGTGAGGTATTGTGGTTAGCTCGATGTGTATAATATATGCATACATAAATTAATTATTCCAAGTTGGTGTTCAACTGGATTTCCTCCTCTCTGTGCATTTTGCCTGAGGCAAATGTCTGACATGCCCTAATGCGTGTTGGTGTGTGATACAGATTTTTCAGGCTAGTTTTTATTGATATTCATAGATGCTACGTTGTGGGCTCCTGTTAATGTGGTGGGCGCTTTGGTTGCTGATGGTGCCTGTGATGAGGATGATGATGGTGATGATGCTTGTGGTTTAAGTCCACAGCAAAGTCAAAGACACAAAGGCCCATTTCACTGGCTTTAGAAGCGAGTGAGGAAGCAGCCGTTTATTCTTTTCCTCCCTCCCTCTGCCTCCTCCCTCCTCCCTCTGCCTCCTCCCTCCTCCACGTGTGCTGTGTTGAGCGACTCGGGGCCGTGAGGTACTCACTCTCTCTCTGTCCCCCTTGTGTCTCTCCTGATCAGGGACCACCAGCACCAGAGACCACCGCCACGCCATTTATATCTGCTCCGTGTTTTTCCTTTTCCTTTTGCAAGAGCCGCCGCTCCTCCAGCTAAGTACGTTGTCACCCCCCCCCCCCCCGCGCATAAGAGCCGTGACCCCCATGGCGCCCCATCGGACCCCCCCCCCCCCCCCATACCCCGCTTGGCTCCACCTCTCATTGGCTGACAGAGGAGAAACAAGCTTGGCAGTAGCCCTCCAGGAACGCATGTCATCTGACTGATGGGGAACGGCCTTCTCTCTCTCTCTCTCTCTCTCTCTCTCTCTCTCTCTCTCTCTCTCTCTGTCTCTCTCTCTCTCTCTCTCTCTCTCTCTCTCTCTCTCTCTTCCAGGGTCACTCTCTTTCTCTCTCTCTCTCTCTGTTTCTCTCTCTCTGTCTGTCTCTCTCTCTCTCTCTCTCTCTCTCTCTCTCTCTCTCTCTCTCTCTCTCTCTCTCTCTCTCTCTCTCTCTCTCTCTCTCTCTCTCTCTCTCCCCCACTCCATACAGTGTGGCTCCACTGGGGGAGAAGGTGATGGCTGTGACCGATACTCCCGGTACTGACTCAGCACAATGGCGCCAGGCTGGTCCCGCCCTCAGGCAGGCTAATAGCCTTGGCCATTGGCCGACACAATGACTCATTTCATCACTACTTCAAGCCTGTAATTGAATTGTGGATGGGGGTGGGGTGGGGTGGGGGGGTGGTGTTAAGGCTAGGGTCATTGGAAACCTTTCAGCAGGGACAGGATTATATTTTCTGCCGGTGGTTTTGACTTGTGGAAGTAGGACGGTGTTTGATTTCTCTGTCGGGGCTGGACTGTGATGTTGGCTGTGTACTCTCTCTGCCTGCCTGTTGTCCGTCCACCACCCGCAATATACGCTGGCCTCAGGTCAGAGCTGCCACGTCGTGCCACATCAAATCCAGACTGAGTAGCAGCACAAACCTTTGCCAGGGATAATCGCCCTTTCTCCGAGCGCATTTTCCCTCAAAGTTTTATAATCTCCACGCCATCCTCTGTGTGTCATGTGTGTTTACATTGAGCCTGGCCAGGCGGACTGGTCCATCTGCTCTCCTCCATCCCCCACACCTCAGCAAAGACATCCCGGCTTGGCCGTCATTACATTGCCTGTGTGTGTGTGTGTGTGTGTGTGTGTGTGTGTCTTAGGTAAGAAAGCTCCTCCTCCAGTGTCCTCCTCACGCCCTCTCTTCACTCCCCTCTCCTCCACACAGGTATGGGTAAGAAGGACGACCCCAGGCTCATGCAGGAGTGGTTCAAGCTGGTGCAGGAGAAAAACGCTTTGGTGCGCTACGAGTCGGAGCTCATGATATTGTGAGTGTGCCCGCTGAATAATTTGTGCTGTTTAAACGCCATTTTATTCCCCATGTATTATTTAAAGTACCCACCCGTTTTTTTATCGGTCTTCTAATACGTTATTTGAAACAAAAACTACCGATTGGACAATTGGGTGAAATGTCTGGATCAATAATGCATAGCTGAGAGGAGGCTAAAGGTGTGTGGGTCTGCTCCCTCTCTCCCTCAGCGCCCGGGAGCTGGAGCTGGAGGACCGCCAGAGCCGTCTGCAGCAGGACCTGAGAGAGAGGATGGCTGTGGAAGGTGACGGACGCAATGCTAATCAGCTAGCCCTCACACACACACACACACACACACACACACACACTCACACACACGAGCACGTACACACACACACTCACACACACGAGCACGTATGCACACACACTCACACACAAGCACGCACACACACACACACACACACACACACACACACACACACACACACACACATACACACACACACACACACACACACACTATCCAGCTCCCGCCACCCACCTCAGCTCTTCTCTTGGAAGTTTCCTGTATGGGTTTTATTCGCTCTGTCATTTTCATTTCTCAGTGACTCACTCAGGCCCTCTCTCCAGCTCTGCCTGAAAGATAAACCCACAGGCTCTCACACACACACACACACACACACACACACACACACACACACGCACTCACACACACACACACACACACACACACGCACTCACACACACACACACACACACACACACACATACACACCATGAGCTCCTATTCCTCTCTGCTTCTCCTCTCTGTGGTGTCCGCCCGCTGAGCTATTAGAGACGTCCAATAACACACTGCCTCTTCCTCCCCCCCAGACCACCTGAAGACCCCCAAGGAGCTGGGCCAGGAGAAGCAGATCCTGAACGAGATGCTGGAGGTGGTGGAGCAGAGGGACTCCCTGGTGGCCCTCCTGGAGGAGCAGCGACTCAGAGAGAAGGAGGAGGACAAGGACCTGGAGTCTGTCATGCTCTCCAAGGGCTTCAACCTCAACTGGGCCTGAGGAGGAGGGGCACCTCCCCGCATCCACCGGTTAGGAGGTGCGGGGTCGGAGAGCCACAACCCGTTTTCCACTCTCATCCCTCTGAACCCCCTGAATCCCAAGGGCTGGG
This sequence comes from Galaxias olidus, assembly GCA_026901105.3. NCBI lineage: Eukaryota > Metazoa > Chordata > Actinopteri > Galaxiiformes > Galaxiidae > Galaxias > Galaxias olidus. The sequence goes on from JAPMUY010003295.1 coordinate 66,481, forward strand.
AATGTTCCCACGTTGGTTGATTAGTCTCCCATTGTGGCTCCCGGTGTACTCGCGTACGAGGCGTTCCCGAAAGAAAACCCTAAACGTTTACATCACTCCCCTTTGTGTTCTCCTGGCCGTCGGTTCCTCAACTGAGCTGTGAGCCGGTTCCTTCTCAACAGGGAACCTTCGGAGAACGTTTCTGTGGAGACTCCGTTAAAGACGCTTTTTCAATCCGGAAGGAAGAATGGACAAGGAAGAAAGGCCCTGCTGCAAAGGAAACTCTGAAGGAAAAATGTAAAGATGTTTCTGTGTAGAAATGTAGTGTGTGAAACACAGTAGTTGGAAGAAGAGGAAAAAAAACAACACAGTTTTCGGTAGATGAGGGTGTGTATGTCTTCGCTCGTGGACTGTTACGAATATGTAATTTTGAATGTTGGAGCATAGAGGTGGAGCCATTTACTTTGCCCTCTCAAAGCTCACACTCCCGACATCCTGTAGCCATGGCGACTGCTGACTGTGGGAGGGACAACATCTGCTTTAGAAGCTTTTTTGCCCAATCACACACTAAGCTTCCAAAGAAGTGACTTTCAAAGGCTTATATCACTTTGTCCTTCCCGTTGGTCTGATTTGAGTTTTTACCTGTGCTGGTTTTTTCCTTTTGTTTTTGCACATGAGATTCACACGAGTTAACTCACAAACAAATGCGATTGGATTTGGTCACTGAGTTTCAGTTTTCTGTATTTATTAGCTTTGTTCTTGAACAGAGTGACGTAACCGTTTTCTTTTGTTGTTTGGATATCGTTTGCAACCACAGAGGAGAGTGCCCAGAGGTTTGTAAGCTCTGCCATCTCCCCCCAACATATTTATCAAACACACTACTAAGACTTCATTACCCAGAGGCCCTTTTGAATCAGGAAGGCTGATGGCTGTAAAGGCAAGTCAAAGTGCATATCTGCATTGTGATGTCTTTGACTATGGACATTGAACTTTTGTAAGTACGTAGACCTTAGTACATGGAAGCGATGTGGGAAAATGTACAGCTTAGCAAAAAAATAACTTTGACAAAACTCTTGGTTTTCTGGTTGTGAGTGAGCTAAATGGACATCTCTAAGAAGCCATTTACTGTATATGTAGCATACTAAAAGTTTAAGTTTACAATCAATTGACCATATTCAATACATATTGGACGTTTCAGTCTAGTGTCAAGACAAACTGTTTAACGGACTTGAAAAACAATGTCCTTTTCCGTTAGTGTTTTTTAAATCAGTTTTAAATTGTGTTTTTGACATGATATAATTATTAACATTTATCATTAAATAACTGATTTCTCATTTGAAAAATGCATTGCTCACTGGGTGCCACACGACGCTTGCTGTGTAAGTGGTTATGCTGCAGTTTCAAAGGGATGGAACCACAAAGACACACACACACACACACACACACTATACAGTATGTATGGCAGAGAGAGCTGCCCTGGAACAAACATGCCTTTCATTTCAGTTCTCACTACTTCACTGTTTTCAAACTCTCAGCTCCTCTCTGTTTCCTCTTCAGAGGGGATATTCAAACGTTAGTGGATCCCACTAAAAGTTGTTTTTTTATGAGTCTTTTTATTTTGAAACATTCAATCTTTTCGTACTACAGATCTTTAAACTCAAAATGTGGCAATTTGATGCTTGGATGTGTAGTGAAAGGGTCTCAAATGAAATTATTGTATTCTCTTGTGACAGGAGCATGTGTATAAAAACAATATGTTTGACATGTGAGTCGAATCGCCTTTCTGCAAATGGTAAGTGTATGGTTAGTTGTACAGACACACTCTGTGAGAGAAGTATGTGTCTGTAAAATGAGCTGTGAATAGAAACGTTACACGCTTTTAAAAGGTTGTTGTGTTAAGGTGGTTTGTGTGATACGTTTGACAGATTTTATTGATATTTATTAACTTGTGTGTATCATATGTAAAGAATACAAATCCTAATTTTTAAAAACCCTATGTTGACACATGACCTGTATGTAAGTGCTTCATGTAGCTAAATGCATAGGGTGTTGGATGTATGTTGAAATGGCAATAAAACAATGCAGTTCTTTTGAATTGATTTCTTTGTCTCTGTTATTTTACCATTGGCTTTTTGTTTGGGATTTGGGTATAAAATGTTTTAATTTTAAATGCTAAGTCTAATTAATGACCTAATTTAATCGAATGACCATTGAACTAACATAATTGCCATGCTGTTGTTATTTGCATAAATTAAATCTGCTGTATCGTGTAGTTCATAAGATTTATGGCAGGTAGGGATCGATGGCCTAACCAGGGCAGTTCCAGTCCACAAACCATTTTGTCTGTTCAAAAATCCATTCCAGATTTTCCCACAAGTTAGTTTTCAGCTGTGGTGTCTGCCTTAAAACTCAATTGGGCGTTTCCCGATTGTTAGCAGTCTGAAAGTTTTCAACGGGAAGTCTTTAAAAAAACTGCAAAATGGTTCCTTCTTGTTTTAGGGATTGCAAGGTGAGTTATTTAAACAGATTGTAAATCTATTTTCCTATTCTGTATGTACTCATAAGCTACTATTGCTGAGCCTACAGCCCAAATAGTTGAATTATTCGCTGGATAAAATCACGCTTTACAGTAAGTAGTTTGAATAGATTACAGACCCACTATCCCGCCTTTATGTATGCTGATCATGCACAGTGAATTAGAAAATATATGCACACTGCAATGCATGGCTGGCTTTCTGAGTTTCACAAGTCCTTGGCGCTTTCCTTGACAGTTGGTGTGCCCGTGCCTAATCAGTCCGATATGCAAACAGCGTTTTAAATAGCTTACCACCCGTTGGACTTACGCTAACTACACTGTGTTCATTACCTGTTGATGTTGGCCATTTAGCCATAGCTGGTAAAAAGAAAAACATTTCTCGTCAATATTTATAACGAAAGGCACAGATTTTACGATTACAATTTCTGTTCACAACAGGCTTGGAGTGCAGAGGGACTACCGCTGTCCACTTCTAGCAATGAGGCATGCAAAATGTTTGATGCAATTCTCACTCAGGTATGCTCTCAAACTAACTCACTGTCTTAACTAAAAGATACAAATGATTCACGCAGAATATCAACAGCTCCTGCAAACAATACGCTACATTGTGTGTTTGTTGAATAATTGTTTCCTTGTTCCACGGCTGCGCTTCGCATTCCACCGCGGCTCTTCAGTATGTAACGTGGCGTAACGATGAGACCCTTGGAGGAATTGAAGGGTGCATGTCTGCAGTGAAGGCAGCCGACCCAGACTTTGGTATGTGAGTAATGTGACGATTTGGTGAGACAGTCTCACTGAGATTGCATATAACTGTTGATCAGTTATTAACGTCTGATTGTAGTTTATAATCTACTTAAAAAGCCTATATGAGTTATTAATAATGAATGAACCTTATCCTATTGTAATTCTCACGATTATGCACGAATCTATAAATAAAGGTTTGGAAATTTAGAGCTGGTTTCTAGTCGTCGGCTACCTGCAAAGTTCAGTCAACCCTAATCCGAAAACCCTGTGAGTTCCCACCGCATCAGTCCTAATCACGTGACTGGACTCACGCTCGAATTTACATTATTTTAAGACCCAATGGGCATTTGAATCAGCAAGAACCGGAGACTCTGCAAGTAGCGAGGGCATGGATGAAAGCCTCCATTGCATGGTGTGTAGCAGTCTAGCCTCAGGCAGTCCTGCACTGGCTCCAATCAATCAACCACCTTCTCTCACTCACACCCGTCACACTGAATTTACCACCTGAATTCACCACTCACTCGTACCCTCACCTCCCCCTAGCGTTGTCAGAACCGAGGCAGGCAGCGGAGCAACTAGCTGGACAGTGGTGTTTGAGAATGACCTTGTCCTGAAATAACCCCGCGCATGGCGACAGCCCGCCTCACCTGCAGTCACCTGTCTTACCTTACCTTCTCCCTCTCTTTTTCTCTCTGTCTCTCTCGTCCTTCGCCTTTCGCGATGCCAAAAGCGTTCACTTTGGCTGTCTCTTCCTATCTGTTATGGCTGAGAGATGAAAAGGGGGAGGTGAACCTTGAGACAACGGTTCTTCTTAAAAGTTTCTTGTCTTTCAGGCAGCAAATGAAATGCGACAAGGATGTCTCTGTTAACCATTCAAAGCTGCCTTGATCTGGGCTTTCTTCTTACTCAGCATCACTGTATAACAGTGTTTTTTTGAAGTGGAGCTGTGTACGTAGTTATTCCATTACCAGCTTGTTTTAGCTTGTAAAAAAAAAAAAAAAAAATCTTTCAATAGTTCAAAGAACAGTTAAGCTGATATGTTGCCCTGACATAGAACACTCCTTTTCATTCTCTTCCTTTTGTTGATCCCCTTCTTCCTCTCTTCCTTTGTATTGATCCTCCTCTTCCTCTATTCCCTGCAGTGATGGGCAACGTGATCTGCACAGGGCTGCAGCTGGTGGGAACAGGGAGCTCTGTGAGGCTCGACGAGCGCCTAGCCAGCGCTGTGAGGAGAACTGTGGAGCTGGCCTCTGTCCAGGACATCAATCCCAGGGAGAGGCTCCACGTCCGGGCCATGGAGCTCTTCTCCAAGGGGTGAGGAACCGGAAGCCCCTCCCCAGCCCTCGTGTGCAGCCGGTGTTTGTGAGAAATTACAGAAACTAATGTGAATTGGGCAGCACGGTGGCTCAGTGGTTAGCGCTGATGCCTCACAGCAAGAAGGTCCTCGGCCGATCCAGGTCCTTTCTGTGTGGAGTTTGCATGTTCTCCCTGCGTTTGTATGGGTTTCCGCCAGGAGCTCCGGTTTCCTCCCATTACCATAAAAATTGGGGCTAATCCTCCCGTCAGTGTCCTGACCAGGCACTGGCATAGAACTGGAGTTGGTCAATTTCCCCCTACGGGGCCAGGTCGCCACTGAAAAAGAGAACTCAAGCTCAGTTGGACTTACCTAGTTAAATAACGGTAAAAAAATGTAAATGGAGCACGTTCTCTGGCTGGAACGAATCCCAAAAAATCTAACAGTTCTCGTAGTCAGGTTGAAAATGGAAGGTCGTGTTCTGTTTTGATCTTATATTACAATAAAATTCAGTCTGAAGTTGATTCTGAAATTAGGTTCAACTCGGGTCATGAACATTTAAGCAGCAAAATATCCCAGTTGAGGAACACTCTACCTTGATTTCACGCCTGTTTCATGAGCAAGGAAAAAAAAAAACATTTTGAATTAGGTCAGAGAATTATTCAGTGGAGGGTGGTGTTAGACGAGTCAAAGCCAAGCCGTCAGCATTGCAGGGCCCTCAAAGTCCTGTGAAAGGTCTCTGTTTTTAAGTCCTACCAGCTGTCTCTGTTTAAACGGCTCTCTTCTATCGATCTCTCTGATTCTTTTCTGGATCGCTTTCATTATTGTTAATAACTATTCTATTATTTTTACTATCTCCTGATTATTTCATGCTCCTCCCCCAAAAGAAAAGGTTGTAAAGTTCAAATTCTGGATGTGTGTTTCCCCCTCTGATGTCCGTAGGAACTTCCCCGGGGCCTGTGACACGTGGGAGGAGATCTTGGTGGAGCACCCCACTGACCTGCTGGCCCTCAAGTTTTCCCACGATGGCTACTTCTACATGGGGGGCCAGTCCCAGATGAGGGACTCCGTGGCCAGAGTGCTGCCTCACTGGAAGCCTCACATGCCTCTCTTCAGGTAGGAGACGACCGCGTTGTGAACTTTAGTCACCACCAAGATATTCCCCCTCATTCTGTGTGTGATCCATCACATAAGCCGGCCCACAGCGGGACGTCTTGGCAGTGTGTTAATAACAATTACCTTCAATTACATAACATACTTTTACAATAACCCTTAAACAAGCAAAACCTTAAACGATACCCCTTAAAACAAGCATAGCCCATGTGTATTTATGTGGGGTTGTTAGGAGCAGGAGACATGTATAAAAATGCTTTTTATAACGTTATGTATTTATGTGATGTTTTGTAAATGTAGGAGCCAACACTAAGTACAAAAATATTGTAGCCATTTTAATACTCTTATTGAACTGTTATGTGATCTTGTTTTTTAATGCGACGCCCCACGCTAACTTACAAACACACACACAACCCCCTGTTACATGAGTAAATGCATGGTCTTGATAGGTACATGATGACTTAAGGTGAGCTATACAACGCCCAGAGGCCAAGACCTGTTTGGTGGTCCTGTCAGCACTGGGGGACACATAGATTTACACCGGACAGTTATTGCCTCCATAAGGTGTGATCAACAGGCAGTGGTGGGAGGCGGACGGGGCCACACATCCCAGCAGTCCATTCAAATCTAATGATCTTATCGATTAGCGTCTCCAACACATGGAAGGCTCCTCGCCACACGCTGTCATTGTTCATTCTTAATTGCTGTTCTTTTTCTCCTCCCTGAGGTGTGTAGTCTCGCCGAGTCGATACACGCTTATTATTCCACCCAGCATGATTCAAATAACCTCCCCCGCACACATTGAATAGGCTGGGACAAAAGTTTTTTTTTTTTTTTTTTGATTTGGTAATGAAATGTTCTTTTGTTCTTCGGTGTGTTTGGGCCACCAGCTACCTGAAAGGACTGTATTCCTTTGGGCTTCTCGAGACCCACTACTATGACGAGGCTGAAAAAGTGGCCAAAGAGGTGATTTTCTTTTTTTTTTTTATTATTAACTTTGCTCACGCTGTGAAATTAATAGAACCTGTCAGCCGTTGGAATATTGGTCTCTTGGGTTTAATATACAATCGAAGTCTGGCAATCATCGACTGACTGAAAAAATCTTTGCGGTGATATTGATGGTGCTTAAGGAATGATCCACTCAATGGATTGTGCCAGAGCAAAGGTCAACTCTAAGTTTTACTTGCCAATAACAGTGACATCAGAAGGGAGTTTTATTTAGCGAGAGTATCTTGCTGAGACTATTGGTGTCACATCTCTCCCTGACATGATCTTCATCGTTCTGATGTTAATACTCTGAGCCACTGCAGACAGGCGTCCATCTCAACAAAACTAAAAGGAGAAGCCAGAAAACATTTATTTCATTTCAGGAGCTTGGAAAAAAGGCCAGGAAGTCCGTGCAATAATTGAAAAAGCGTGTATGATCTCATACAAAGCTGACTGATGTCTGTATGATTTCATACAAAGCTGACTGATGTCTGTATGATTTCATACAAAGCTGACTGATGTTTTGACATCAATTGTAAGTCTGCTTCTTGACCTATATGTTCCTTTCCGCCTCGCTATCTCGGCCCCTCTGCCCTTCCTCTACCTATCCCTCCTCTTCCTCTCCTCGACAGGGTCTGGCGATGACTCCGGACGACGCCTGGTGCGTGCACTCCGTGGCCCACGTCCACGAGATGAAGGCCGAGGTGGACAAGGGCCTCAGGTTCATGGGGAGCACAGAGAAAGACTGGCAGGTGAGCTTCCACTGTCTCTCAGGAAACAGGAAACGCGTGTCATAGCTATGTCACAGGCATTCACCTTCATTTATGAGTATATGATATATGCGCCTGTTCATCGAAAGGAAACTATCACCAACAAAGATATTCATAGACGTTCACATTCATTCTCGGTATAATCTATCACCTTGGTGACAGCGTGAGGTGTAGCGATGAGTTGAAAATAACAGTCTGACTTTGTGTAATTTGATCTGTGCCTTGGCAGGGATGTGACATGTTGGCCTGTCATAACTATTGGCACTGGGCCCTGTACTTCATCGAGAAGGTAAAACAAAAAAAAGATTATCACACTTTTTTTATTATAATTTATTTTTCATTTGAGCGCGCTGTCGTCCGTCAAAGTAAAGAGAAGCGCTGGGTTCACAGGATGGGGCTCCCCTGGGGGTGTTTGAAGTGGAGAGTTGATTACAGTTTTTAATTTAGTCTGTGTTTGCATCCGTGTAACCATATGTCAAAAGCATCGCCTCCGTTACTTATTTTCAAATGGGTGTTTTATTTTCTCTCTCTCTCTCTTTCTCTCCCCCTCTCTTCTCTTTCTGTTTACAGGGAGAGTACGAGGCAGCGCTGGGGATATTTGATAAGCAGGTGGGTGCAGGTTGTAGAGTGTTTTGCATTAAAACTTGTTTAGTCTCTAACAAAAACCAGGCCTTCCGAGATTCTCGTCTTAGTGCTCAGAGGGGTGGGCCATAAGAGCAACACAATGTCAGAGGGGTGGGCCATAAGAGCAACACAATGTCAGAGGGGTGGGCCATAAGAGCAACACAATGTCAGAGGGGTGGGCCATAAGAGCAACACAACGTCAGAGGGGTGGGCCATAAGAGCAACACAATGTCAGAGGGGTGGGCCATAAGAGCAACACAATGTCAGAGGGGTGGGCCATAAGAGCAACACAATGTCAAACGTTTAGGAAGGAAAAAAAAGTGCACGATAAATAAAACAAAATCAAATCTGGTTTTGCATAAGTTGCGTAATAACCAGGCATGAAAGGAATGCAGGGAATTCATCTGCCCGACCAAACATATTCGTTATAATTTCTTTATTTCACCGCGGTTTGAATAATAGACAAAGGACATTTCTTAGCACGTATCCCATGGTGAAGGCTGGCCCAGTTACTCCCAGCAATATGTTGCATTTTAGATGTCCATGTTCAGTTCAACACAACACTTTAGTACACATCTGCAAAACCAATGCATTATCATTTAAAAGAATAGGACATCAACTAACATAATCTATACATTTCAGAAAGAAAAGATCAGTAGTCACTAGAATCTACCAGGAAACACCTCCCTCGTTGAATTAAACCTATGTTTATATTATGATTTGTGTAATTATTGCTCACCGTATGAGTTATTACAGCAACCTAGTCTTCCTGTTACCTGTTAATACTGAGCCATGAAACTGTTTTGAACATGTTTTTGCTGGGGTCTGTTTTGAACGTGTTGTTGCTGGGGTCTGTTTTGAACATGTTGTTGCTGGGGTAGAAGGATTCCGTGAGTGTCCTTGGACACAACTCTCAGCTGTGGGGAAGCATGGTAGTTGCTTTGGACAAACGAGCAATGTGTCCTTTGTCAGTGCTTGTACTCTGTTTTGTACTAAATAAATATTTTTACAACAATACAACCTGATGATACAGAAATAACCTGAATCCTTCTAAACCGTGTGTGTGTGTGTTGAGGTGTCCCGGCGTTGCGGATCCTCTGGGTCCATGTTGGACATGGTGGACTCCTCCTCTCTGCTCTACAGACTGGAAATGGAAGGTGAGGCACATCCTGTCCGCTCTGGTTGCACCACTTCACCACTCCACAGTAACAGGTTTCTAAAGGACGTCGGCTGAAAAGTTAACGCTGGTTGTTTCTTCTGTCCACAGTTTGACAGTTTAGTCTCGATGATATCTTGTTCGTTTGTGAGTGTGTGTTTGTCAGTGATGATAATGTGCGTGCCCGCGTTGCACTTGCAACATTGTTAGCATTCTGTTTGTGTGTTGTATATGGATCTTACATCATCTCCCGTGCGTGTGCGCGTGCATGCGTGTGTCTCAGGTGTGTGCGTCAAGGACCGTTGGCGGGAGCTGCTGCAGGTCACTCTGCCTCACACCGACGACCACGTGCTGATCTTCAACGACCTCCACTTCCTCATGGCGTCCCTGGGCGCCAAGGAGACGGGGGCGGCCCAGCGGCTGCTCGAGGGGCTCCGCCAGCGGGCAGAGTAAGCGCCGGACACCTGTCCCCATCCCCTCCCCTCTCCTCATCCTCATCCTCACCCCCTCCCTCCTCCTCACCCTCCTCCCCTCCTCATCCTCCTCCCCTCCCTCCTCCTCCATCCCCTCTTCCTCCAACCCCCTCCCTCCTCCTCCTCCCCCCTCCCTCCCCTCATCCTCCCCTCCCTCCTCCTCAACCCCTCCTCCTCATCCTCCACTCCCCTCCTCCTCTTCCCCTCCTCCCCTCCTCATCCTCCTCCCCTCCCTCTCCTCCATCCCCTCCCTCCCTCATCCTCCTCCCTCATCCTCAACCCCTCCCTCCTCATCCTCCCTCCCTCCTCCTCATCCCCTGCCCCTCATCCTCCTCATCCTCCCCTCCTTCCTCATCCCCTCCCTCCTCATCCTCCCCTACCTCATCCCCTTCCCCTCCCCTCATCCCTCCCCATCCCCCCTCCTCATCCTCCTCATCCCTCCTCATCCTCATCCCTCCTCATCCCTTCCTCCTCATCCTCTTCCTTCCTCATCCTCTCCTTCCTCACCAAGCGCCACCCTAATGACTTCTCAGACACACAGACCTTACGTAAGTGATGGAGAGAGTGGGTTGTAAGAGAGACGTAGAAAATAAGATTGAGTTGATTAATGGAGAGCTGAGAGGGAGACAGAACATGAAAGAAAGAGGGGGGGGGGTGTATTTGAAGAAGAATGGGGAGCTGAGAGGCAGCTTGAATAGAGTTGGAAAGAGTAGAGACAGACACACGATCACCAACAGGGGCTGATCTATTTAATCGGTTGATATGACTAACCCACATCTTGTCATAGGGATCCGCATTGTTTAAACTCTGTTTCTAGGATCAAACTGAGAGAAAGGACCTAGCCATAACAATTCATCTTGTTATCATACAAGGTGAAGGTCTTTTTTAGTTGAACATTAATTTTGGTCACGTAATAGTTCAAAAGTGGTGGTTTGGTTTGGAAGGATGTGGGGACGTTATCAGTCCTTCCTCTTCGCTCCCCGTCCTCATATTCCCTAGCTAAACCAAACTAACCCAAACCCATACAGACGTCCTCCGTTTAACTTCTGTGCCCAGCAAGGGTTCCGCAGCCTGTTCTGACAGCTCAGCGCCGACCGCTAGCGATGCCGACGCGCCTGGCTTTAATGTGTTCCGACACCCTCACCGCAGGCGCGTACACACACACACACACACACACACACACACAAATAAAAAGAAAAGAAAAGAAAAGGATCCAGGCTCTAGAGGATGTCATGTTTGAGTGTTATGTAACCTTACGTAAGGCTGAGTGGCAAGGACCTTTTGGGTACAAACAGCTGTTAAACCAGAGGAATCCAGCCCTATGTGAGTGGCATCCTCTCAGGATTCAGTTGGCCTGCTCTCACGATGGATGTTCCCCCGTGGGGTGAGATTGAGGACAGCACTATCTACTTGGAAACCCTGTAATGGTCCGTCTTACAGTACCTCAGGGATGAGTCAGCTAACCTGCATGGTTTATTCATCATTCTGCGCTGTCTTTTAAAATTTTTTTTTACAGTGGCCCAATTCCAACTTCCAAAGTCCATACTGCATGTTGAGCTCCACACAGTGGAGTTTGTACACTGCTGAGCAGAGCAAATCGTAGTCAAGCTGATCTGTGCTTAGTTGCACCTTATTGAGAAATGATTTGTCTCTTACTGTCATCCATCTTCTTAACCTAACCATAGAATGCTAATGCTTCATAACTTACTTTTTATAATCTGACAAACTTGACAACAGTTGACTTTGAAGAGTTATATGATGTATAAACTGGCACTTAAAACAACACTGTTGGTCCCCCCACCCCCCCAAATTAAAAACCTCTTTCTTCCCAGAGATCCAGAGGACAACTATCAGCACCAGCTGGCTGGAGACATGGGTCTCCCCATGTGCCAGGCTCTGCTGGAGTACGACCAGGGTAACTTTGCCCGCGCCGTGGAACTGCTTTTGCCCCTGCGCTACCGCATACAAGCCATCGGGGGCAGCGATGCCCAAGTAAGAACCTGGAGCCCTTTGTGTATGTTTTTTAATGAAATATAACATATTTAACATCATTTCATTATATGTATAATGATATAGTGTGACATTGTATATGTTATATGTATAATGATGTAATGTATTGAAAGGGACACATTTTGATGGTTTTCTTGTCCTGGCTCAAATAGACCAATACGAATATATTTATTACAAGGAAGAATCGTATCCCTCACTGTGCAGTCCAATTCATACTATCGTTCCACCGATGAGAAGGTTGACCTTTTGTTTTGTTTTTAATGTGGACCCTATTGACTTGACCTGCAGTGATCTAGATGGATGGAGTGTAAGCCAGTGGCTAATGGGGATCTTATCAAACGTGCCATTTCATTTAAAGACACTAAAACAGTCATTTTGAGAAAAGGCCACTTGGAGAAAGTAGATTGCGAGGATGGAAATGGAGACAGCCTTTGCTACAGCGATTCATTCGTTAGTCAATCAGGGAGGGATGGGGATGGTCAGGTACTTGGCACATTGCACAACCCAGATGAATTATTCATCTCAACAAAGGCTCTCATGTGAATTGCGTCTTCGGGAAACTAATTCCCAGAAGTACGCCTATGCAGATGCAACACTCAAGGTTACAGGTGGTCTGTATTGTAAAGTCAATAGTCTTTTGCTTGTTTGTAATGGGTTGTGTGTTTGTTTTGTTGTTTCAGAGGGATGTGTTCAATATTCTGCTTATTCATGCGGCCATGAAGTCGGACAAAAAGCACCATCATAAGCTCGCTAGGTAAAGCATTGCACTAGTTCAAGCAAGGAATGGTTCCCATATCATTCATTCATGTGTGTATGTATGATTTTTTCTTCCCCCCCCAAAAAAATATTTTTAGCCATGTGTTGATTCATGTGATAGACATGTATGATTTTTTTGCACAACATTTTCTATTTAGCAATGAACATGTATGTAAAAAAAAAGTTGCCCAAAATGTTTATTGCGAAATAGAACATGCATTTATGATTTTCTCTGTTTTATGTAGAGCAATGTGTATGTATGTATAAATTATTTTTTTTTTGCTCAAAATGTTAAATTTAGCAATAGGCATGCATGTATGTAAAAGTGATGGGTCGTTCGCGAACCGCATCACCTCGGTAAAAGAGCCATTCTTTCGGCTCCCTGATTAAAAAAAATGTTTTGTAGCACCTCTCAAAGTAAGATTCTCTGCCTTGTTCCCCAGAATGTCAAGTGACCCCTGAACAGCCTCAGTGACTGACATGCCAACAACCAATCAAATGTATTGTGTAAGCCCAATCAATGTGACAGTTTTACACACACCAATAAAGTAACAACACTTTCACTAATTTGGCTTTCATAGTTAATCACATAATTGGTTAGCTGTCCAAATAAAAGTAATTCAAACTATATCTCCCTGAAAAAGACATGCATTTGTAAACAGTTTAAAAAAAACATACAGCCAAAATGTATTGTAATTGCACCTATTGTACAATTTCGCACTGGAATGATTATCTAGTCCTTATTTGATTTATATCAATATAATTGTTTTATCCGGTTGGCTATGTAATATGATCGTTAACGGTCAGCAAATGTAAACAAACACCAACATTCTGGATTACTGAATGCGACGCTGTCACCTAGTGGGCCCGTAAAATTTACGTTGAAGTATTTAGGCAAACTATTGTGCGAACGTAAGCGCCAAATTAACGTTTACATTCGCTAACGCGATCACGCAGAAGTATAAACCAGGCTTGAGCAGTGCTAGCGTAGTAGGGACATATAACTGAACAAAGAGCCAAATGAGAGCCAAATTAACCAGCTCTTTTTGGTGAACGGAGCCAAATGAACCGGCTCACCCAAAAGAGCCGAAATTCCCATCTGTATTATTATGTATGTATGATTTTATTTTTTTTTTGCCCAAAATTTTCATTGCTAAATAGAACATGTATGTATGATTTCCTCTTTTGCCCAAAATGTTATATTTAGTAATGTGTATGGATGTATGTATGATGGTTTTTTTTGGGGGCCAAAATGTTATTTTTTAGCTGTGTGTGTCTGTGTATGTATGTATTATTTTCTCTTTTGCCCAAAGTGTTATATTTAGCAATGTGTATGTATGTATGAATCTTTTTTTTGCCCAAAATTTTCTCTTTAGCAATGAACATGTATGAATATTTTTTTTTTTGCCCAAAATGTTTATCGCTAAATAGAACATGTATGAATGATTATTTTGGGCAATGAATATGTATGTATGTATGATTTTCTTTTCTGCCGAAAATGGTATTTATTAGCAATGTGTATGTATGATATTTGTTTTGGCCAAAATTTTCCATTTTGCAATTAACATGTATGCATGTATGATTTTTTCAAAACCAAAGGTCCCTCGTCCATTTTCAAAATGGTATTTTTAGCAATGTGTATGTATGTATGTTTTTTTTTTTGGCCCAAAATTTTCCATTTTGCTATTAACGTACGTATAAATTTTATTTTATTTTTTTCAAAATGTTAATTGCTAAATAGAACTTGTATGTTTTATTCTTTTGGCCAACATGTTATTTTTAGCAATGTGTATGTATGTTTGACTCTCTTTTGCCCAAAATGTTCTATTTAGCATCTACATGTCCCTCTTATTGAGGGGCTTGTCTTGAGAAGCTACCCAGGGATGCTTTGGATAAACCTTTTGCTCCTAGGTTACCTCACGTCCTCTAACTGTCTGTGTTAGGTTACCTCACGTCCTCTAGCTAGTTGTCTGCCACCTGGACTCGCTTCAGTGTGCGAATAGCTACATCACAAATTCACTGAGTGAGCTATGACGCCTCCATACGGATTAGTAGGCTACTAGCGCTCTCAGGTGTTGCAGTGAGGTTCTTAACTTTTTGCTGTGTGCCCTGTTTGATTTTCTTCCAGGAGTCTACTGGTGGAGCGGGAAGCGTTAAAGCCCAGTTCTCCCATGACTGACAGGCTGATCCAGAGAGCTCACGCTCTGCATGTCTGAACAGCCGAGAGGGGGACCCGTAGGAGCAAAGAACCTGGGAGCCTCACCATGAACAGGGATAACCTCGTTAATTATTCATGCTCTGTAATGATCATGTTTTCATCAGTTAGCCTGCTGTGAGATAATTAGTAGATGGAACGTTTCCGATTTTTATTGAACTCATAGAATAAGTCATGTGATAAAATGAATACATGTATTCCATGTGTAAGTATGTGAATTAGTTTGTGACTTGAGCAGGTTTACGCAAGGGTCTGGCCCAGAGGCCTGAATAAGATTACCCCATTCAATGCCAAATACTTTGAAAATGCTGCTAGAACATTGAATAGTTTAAACGCATAATAAGTTAGAAAGTTCTGTATTAAATGCAAAGTTATTGGAATATCAGAGCCATGTTCAAAACAATGTATTAATGTAATATGGTAGTACTGATAATAAAAACAAAAATGTGAAGTAGCTCATAGCTACATATGAGTCCATTGTGTGTGAATAAAAATATATATAACTTTAAAATATAAGGAAAAAAGGTATAGCCAAATTGATTGTGTGGAGAATTATGATAGCATTCCCAATGCCCAACTCCGTACCGGGATTTGATCCCGCAACCTCTTTTTTTGTTTTTTAACACGTGCAATTTGAAGTTAAACATGTGACACGAAATAATTCCTTAGGCTTAATTAAAATCTAAAATATCCAACCCTTCCAAAGTTAGGATTTCGGGCTAGGCGACTACACTCTCTTAAAACAAGGTAAACTCATGTCGGTCGACATCAAAATGACATCACCCTGTGTTGAAAGGAACGGGACAGTGCTGATCAGATTGAAGGATGACCTTAACCTCAGGAAAGGAGGAGAGCAGTGGTCTTCCGTCTTTGACGAGTTGTTTTGTCCTCACATCACAGAGCTAATCTCATCCTGGATCTGAGAGATGAGAATCTGGGAGAGCACAATGCCTGCAATCTGAAAGTACAAAGGGACACACATATAAATATATATATATATACACGTGAAATAAATAAAAGGGACACCACTGACTATTCCTGTCGGGGCCCCAATTCTCTGAATCGTTCAAACACAGCAGAGCTTCTGAGAGAGGGTCTATTACTTAGAAGATTTTCCCCAGACAAAAGAATTGCACTCATATCTCGAGGCAGAGCAATATTGTTTGATTCTGAACCACATCCTCTTTGATTTGCAGATAAAAATGGCAACTTGATCTTCAACAACCACATACATCGTTGTATAACCATTGACTAATACTCGACTCGCTCATTGCACTCGGAATCAATGGTTTGACCATTGACGCCGCTTCCAGGATGTTTAAATCTAGTTTTTGTTTAGAGCATCACGAAGAATGAGAGGTATGAACGTGAGAGAGATGTGTGTAAGCAGTTCTTTGTTTCATCAGAAGAACAACTTCAAAGGCTTTAGAATACCAAGGCAATTGTCTTGACATAGCTCATGGGTAATTCACAAGCTTCTCTCTCAGAGGAACTTGTTCAAGCACTAATCAGCAACATCTGACAAGGTAGGTGCTACGTAGGATTGAAAAGGAAAGAGCACCTTCTCCTCCACACTCCCTCAGTACAGCACCGAGTTAACCAACAGGGGGAGCGGGGGAAGGTAAGTAAGCTAACAGTCCAAACAAAACCAAAAGTTACCATGAACTACCTTCACGTTAAAAGAGTTTATTCCCACTTTTGGGAGACTTCTACCTCTCCGGTCATCTGGATAGGACAATGCCGTAGGCGTTCGTTTTTTTCGAGGGGTGGTGCTGGTGGGTGGGGGGGGGGGGGGGGGGTAGCTACGCTGGGAGTGCTGTGCTGCTCCACCTCAGGGTGAGATTTCCACCTGGCCCTTACACCGTGGAAGTGCAGCCTGATAAATTAATCAGTCCTGCCCGTTAAAAGTTTCATAACGCCGGAATCTACAGGCCGTGTGCCTCGCGGAACAGAAAGAGACGGAGCGCAGCATGGAAGAGGGAGTCTTATTTTTTTTCATAGAACACTTCTTCACTGTGGCTACCAAAGGTCCCTCGTCCAAGCGGTGAGGTCTATGACTTGAGAGTGGAGAGGTGAGGCACCACCCACTAAACAGTAGGAAGTGTGGTGAGGCTGAGCCTGGTGAGTGAGGTTTGCCTTGCTCGGGGAAAAGCCCAGGTGGGCTAAAGTTTTACCTGTGGTAAGGCCAGTTTGTAGGAAGGTTACCTGTGGTAAGGCCAGTTTGTAGGAAGGTTACCTGTGGTAAGGCCAGTATGTAGGAAGGTTACCTGTGGTAAGGTTACCTGTGGTAAGGCCAGTTTGTAGGAAGGTTACCTGTGGTAAGGTTACCTGTGGTAAGGTTACCTGTGGTAAGACCAGTATGTAGGAAGGTTACCTGTGGTAAGGTTACCTGTGGTAAGGTTACCTGTGGTAAGGTTACCTGTGGTAAGACCAGTATGTAGGAAGGTTACCTGTGGTAAGGTTACCTGTGGTAAGGCCAGTTTGTAGGAAGGTTACCTGTGGTAAGGCCAGTTTATAGGAAGGTTACCTGTGGTAAGGTTACCTGTGGTAAGGTTACCTGTGGTAAGGTTACCTGTGGTAAGGTTACCTGTGGTAAGGTTACCTGTGGTAAGGTTACCTGTGGTAAGGCCAGTATGTAGGAAGGTTACCTGTGGTAAGGCCAGTATGTAGGAAGGTTACCTGTGGTAAGGGCATTGTGTATGACGGTTACCTGTAGGAAGGTTACCTGTGGTAAGGCAAGACCCAGAGCCAGGGTTCCGACCAGCAGGAGGTGAGATTCGACCCACAGCACGGCCCGGTCAGCACAGCCCACTGGGTAGATGGACCCGCTGGCCTCCACGTGGCCCTGGGTCTGAACCCCGAAACCACACATCGTGTTGACCACAACCTGTGGTGTGTGAGAGAGAGAGAGAGAGAGAGAGAGGGAGCGAGAGAGAGAGGTGTGTGATCATGTGGTGTGGTTAATGGCTCATTAGGCTGTAGTTACATCTGCCTAACAGCAGGATGCAGCACCCGCTAAGCTCTTGACACAGTTCATTAACAGTGTTACCTCCACATGAAGAAGAAAGGTGGGTTAAGCACAAACCTGCTCTATGTTTAGTATGGATGTGTCATCATTATCTGCTATGTAGGGCGGCATGATCCGGTTACCGCCGTCTCTTTTTTAAAAAATCGAGTTAGCCGATGACCTAGGACGTGTGCTAAGCTACGTGTGTGTGTGTGTGTTGCCCACACACTGTTTTCACATTGGTTTTCGCATATGCAAAGTGTTCCGCCTTTACAGTGCATATACAGTATGTGTGCATGCTCGCATGTTCTGTGTGTGTGTACACCATAAACACATACCGGGACTGTGTGTTCACTGCGGCATTCAGAATATGTTGTGTTTAAGTCGTGCTGTGTGTGTGTGTACCTCAGTGTGCACCATGTAGGTACATTTATATAGACCTTCTGTCGAGACTGTGTTCACAGCTGTGTTCAGAAGTCATGGTGTGTGTGTGTGTGTGCGCGTGTGTGTGTACCTCTCCAGGGACCGGGGTGCAGCAGGAATATGGCACTGCGCAGCGCTCGGAGCTGGGGTTCTCCAGGGTGCAGTTGAAGTAGAGGTTCCACGACCAGTCTGTGTAGTTATTCCAGCCACAGCACTGGAACTGTGTGGCAGGGAGGAGAGGAAGAGGGAGAGGCAGGGAGCGAAAGAGGGTGAGACAAGGAGAGGAAGATGAGAGGCAGGGAGAGGAGACACAGGAGCATCAGCAGGTTGGTAAGAGGGGCGGTGTTTAACAATGCAGAACACACACACACACACACACACACACACACACACACACAGACACACAGAGAGAGGAATAAAGAAAGAGTGTGTGTCCAATTAAGAGAAAGATAAGAGGATTAAGCTGATGTAGGTAAACTAATAGAATAAGAAACAGAACAAAAGGGAGAAAGGTCCCCTCGGGAGAGAGACCATGGCTAGAGGAGAGCGAGAGAGAGGGAGTTGGAGTTGATATATTTAGCAGCATAGTCCAGTACATTCTCCTATTCTCTCTCTGTGTTCCAGTCTGGGGCTCCCCAGGGGCCCTCTGCGGTGCCAGAAGTGCCAGGATGTTCAGATGGAGGACGGGTGGGGAGAGACTCAGAGCACAAGGACACGCGGGCCCTCAACATCCTGCTGCCCACCGTTCCTCTGCGGTGGAAAAACTCTCTACTGAGGCTGACGTCACCACACACTGCACATGGGAGGACACACACAGGCTTCTGCTGCCCCCCCCCCCCCCTCTGGTCTCTGGTTTGCAAGCTGAGCAGCTTAGTGGGTCCACCAGCCACCCGTAGCCTACAGAACCATGGGGAAGGGATACCTCTTTCTGGACGTAGTCCATGAGGTTCTGTAGGTCCAGGTCGTCGCGATAGTGAACTATAGCCTTCTTCACAAACTTCCCCAGAGCGTCGCGAGTCTGAGGAGGAGGAGGGAACGCACGTCAGGGAACAACATGTAGAATGTGGCACCAGCAACATTTAGAATCGTGCTTCTTTGAAAAGCGTTTAACACACATGTTCACGGGGAGAGCAACGTGATGCCCCTGATGCCATACCAGACCCCCTGGTGCCGTAACATCACACACTTTACACTGGTAACCAGACCCCCCCCTTTCCCCCAGGGGTTACCCCCACACACACACAGAGAGAGAGAGAGACACTCTCTCTCTCTCTCTCTCTCTCTCTCTCTTCCTCTCTCTCTCTCTACTCTGGCACGCTACGCGCTCCGCGCTCGCCTGGAAGCCTGGCGTTGCATCTCCGCGCGTTAGTGGCTGCCTCGCAGGGAATGTGCTAACACGGAACACTGGGTTCCACTTTGAAGTGGCAGAGCATTTGAATCATTTAACCATGGAAGGATGCTAGAGGCAACGTTTACGCACCCTACTTAGAGAGAAGGGGAGAGGTGAGAGCGGGAGAGAGAGAGAAAGGGAGAGAGAGCGCAGAGCGCAGAGTTATGGACGGGAATCGAAGAATCACTACCAGGCAGCCATGCAAAACCTGTGAGAGGAGAGCCAGTGGGGGGTGGCACTGTCGCTGCTTGGACGTGCTTTTTTGAGCATGTAGGTGTGGTGGAGAGAGAGTGTGAGAGAATGGAGCATGACACTGTTTATTTCCTCTGAGGGAGACAGACAGAGAAAACCAACCAAAGACAGTAGGCCTAAGACCCAAGGCAACCCGACAGGCAGTGCTGTTAAATAAATACCCCAGGAAACATCACATCTACTAGGCCTCATCTCTGCCTGAGCTTCCCTGATGGCTCAAGACTTAGGAGAGAGAAAGGAAACATGCGGAAGGCATTTTGTCCTGGGGGCTACACACACGCGCACACACAGCACGCGCACACACAGCACGCGCACACACAGCACGCGCACACACAGCACGCGCACACACAGCACGCGCACACTACCTGGTCAGAATAGAAGAATCCCAAAACGGCTATGGCCAGCTGAGTGAGGAAAACCAGTGCCAGACTAAAGGAGAACTAAAAGAAAAGAAAGAAGACGAAAGAAGAATCCTCCATGGGGCCTCTGTACTCACTACATACTGCTCCCTTCCCTGCACTTCCTACATACTGCTCCCTTCCCTGCACTTCCTACATACTGCTCCTCCACCTGCACTCGCTACATACTGCTCCTCCACCTGCACTCACTACATACTGCTCCCTTTCCTGCACTCGCCACATACTGCTCCCTTCCCTGCACTTGCCACATACTGCTCCCTTCCCTGCACTTCCTACATACTGCTCCCTTCCCTGCACTTCCTACATACTGCTCCCTTCCCTGCACTTCCTACATACTGCTCCCTTCCCTGCACTTCCTACATACTGCTCCCTTCCCTGCACTCCCTACATACTGCTCCCTTCCCTGCACTTCCTACATACTGCTCCTCCACCTGCACTCGCTACATACTGCTCCCTTCCCTGCACTCGCTACATACTGCTCCTCCACCTGCACTCGCTACATACTGCTCCCTTCCCTGCACTCGCTACATACTGCTCCTCCACCTGCACTCGCTACATACTGCTCCTCCACCTGCACTCGCTACATACTGCTCCTCCACCTGCACTCGCTACACACTGCTCCCTTCCCTGCACTCGCTACATACTGCTCCCTTCCCTGCACTCGCTACATACTGCTCCCTTCCCTGCACTCGCTACATACTGCTCCCTTCCCTGCACTCGCTACATACTGCTCCCTTCCCTGCACTCGCTACATACTGCTCCTCCACCTGCACTCGCTACATACTGCTCCACCTGCACTCGCTACATACTGCTCCTCCACCTGCACTCGCTACACACTGCTCCCTTCCCTGCACTCGCTACACACTGCTCCCTTCCCTGCACTCGCTACACACTGCTCCCTTCCCTGCACTCGCTACACACTGCTCCCTTCCCTGCACTCGCTACACACTGCTCCCTTCCCTGCACTCGCTACACACTGCTCCCTTCCCTGCACTCGCTACGTACTGCTCCCTTACCTGATGCCTGTCCCTGTTATCTTCTGTCTGCCTGGAATTACTTTCCTTTCATAAAACAATCATAGATTCTGCTGAACAAAAACACGTTTGGTGTTGCCCGAGGCAGGTTTTTCCCCCAGATAACGGTGAATTAAAAACACAGTAAGCAACATTGACATGAACACATCTGAGACACAGTGTAAGATATACTTGCTCGCACAAAAGTGATGAGGGTGACATATCTGCAAACAGTAGTTTAGTCCTATGTGTTGTATCATGTGATATTTTTCGTCTAGAATTCAAATCCATTTTTATTCTATGCTATACCTTTGAACTTTTAGGTCTGATGGTATAGCAGCAAATATAGCCAACATAGTACAAACCAGCTAGTTTGGTTTTTACTATATTCAATACAGTAACAGATATACAATACGATATACATACAGCACCTATCATGTTAATATATTAATTTCAATGATAGTACAATGTCCCCCGGGATGAATAAAGTATTTTCCATTCCATCCCATTTCTAAACCTTCAGTATAAATGTCCTTTTAAGGTGGCACCAAAGGGTATCTTAACACCTCAGCGTAGTCTTACCGTCTTAAGGAGGCGGATGTTCTCCCGGAGCGCTCCGATGCACCCGCAGAACGTGATGAAGAACATGACCACGCCCACCACTATGAGGATGATGGCTGGGTCAATGAGAAAGGTGTCCCTGACCGTGTCTGAAAGCAGCAAAACCCCAAAAGAAGAGAGATGAGAGAAATCCGGTTTTAAAGATTTTTTTTCCCCCCTTGCCCTTAAACATGGATTTGTTTTTTGTTTGCTGGCTAGGCCTAATGCCAGGGAACAATATATTTTAGGGGATTAGAGTGATGCCCAGATGACACACAAAAAAAATAAGGTGTTTGTAACATCCTGTGACAATTGGCTGATCTGAACTCTGTAAATTCATTTTCACACTTTTAGAACTCTGTTTATAAAACGGAAGAGCCACATTTGAAAAGGTGATGCATGTCGTGCCATTTAACCCTCATCCTACCCATGCCCCGTAGACAAGTATACGTTTTGTCATATCTCGCTGGGGCTTTATTGTATTATTATTTTTTTATTTCATGACGTTGTCAACCAATTTGTTCCTAACAACTTCACATCCTTTTTTTTCTGTATGAATGAGAGATTTCAGTATGAATGTATTGGGGTCCTCAAGACAAATACAATTACAAAGTCCTCAAGGACCCCAGTGTAGAGGACCCTATTCCACCTATGCAGTTTTAATACATGGAACTATTTAAAGTTAAATAAAAATAATTTAAATGTATCAAACACTATCAGTGGGGCCTAGAGGCACTCTGACCCCGAATGCAGTTTATTTTTTCTCAAAAGGTGTTTTTATAGACCAGGGTTTCTATTCACTTTTGTATTGAAAGACAAATACAATTACAAAGTGTTCAAATTTGAATGACTGTGGTTCTGTTTCAATTATTTTTACATTAGGGTCAAGATGACCCCGCTTGATTTCACCATTTAAATATAACACAAAATATGTTGGTAGGATGAGGATTAAGTAATGCTTAAATAGTAGATATTCATTTTCATTTTCCAATAAAACATTTTGATATAGATATCATTGTGAGGATTTCTGTTGGTATTTAGTGATACCTGTTGCCTTCTGGGCCTTGGCGTAAACTCCGATTGCAACGATCAGCATGGAGACGACCTGAGAATTCAGCACCACATTAGTTTCTGTTCTTTTCACAAACAGCAGCAGCAGCAGGAAGACCCAAACTCCCTCAAAACACTAAAAGAGATTAACGCTGTAGGCTCTATTAGCTATTGTTTAGGCTTCCGAGATGAGAGTTCAAGACACACGTCTTTGGGCTGTCAAGTGAAGTTTCAGCTGTCAATATACCGTTGCTCCGTCTCTCTTCTCTTACATTGTCTGGTGTATCGTATCCGGAGGGTTTTTCCAGTCAAGTTTGTTATTTTTATTTGGAGAAGCCGGGTCTTAAGTCAATCCGAAGACTGCCGGCTTCCATGTCATCATTGTGCTTCTCCGCGGCTAACTCGTCATCTTTTTGTCTGCAAGACACCAACGTTCTGAGACCGTTTCGTCTCGTTGCGAATCATTGATCTGAACTGGTCTTAACGGGCTTTGAGCAGTTCTTAATCGATTCTTGGTTGTTCTACTTAAACAACCGAGAAAAACAAAAGTTATATGACAGAACTTGTGGCTCCTATACAATATAGCGCGCAACAATGCCGTATTTTTCACAATCAATATACTTCTACCAGTACAAGTATAAAAAAAAAAAGCTACTTGGACACTTGTAATAAGGAGACAGGGTAAAAATGAGACAGCGCAACAGACGAGAACTCTGATAGATTGGGGGGGGGGGGGGGGGGATAACAGGTCAAGTAGTTTGCAAGCAACGTGTCGCTGTGTGTGCATCATTAATCTTACTAGCAAGCCACAAATGGAACCCACCTTGCAGCAAAACAAACGGCCAAAATTAAAGGAGGAAGGAACGCAGGTGCAAACAATAAACCAAATTAACTGGGCGGTCAGTCGACTCCTGCAGTCACTACTACTACTTTTTTAATATATATATATAATTTAATGCCCATGATTACTAACTTATTTATATGTGCATTCCTTCTGGAAAATTGTAAATAATGACCAAAATAAAAAATGACTAATCCTACTACTACAGCCCCCTGTAACCAACTGTGGAACCCCTCACATCAGTTTGACTACCCATTATGAGTTCCACAGTGGTGCACCTCAGCACAGAAGGGTGAAAGGTGTTGTTGTCACCATGGTGTCCTGATGTGTGTAATACTTCACTGTGGCTTTCAACAGAAAGGTCAGAGACCACAGCCAATTAGCGGAAGAACAACACAAAACATTCCTCTTCATTTGAACAAGGGGAAAGTATTCTGGAGCCAAACCATCTCAGCATAGGAGTCGAGTCAGAGCTCAGCTTGATGTGGGACGCGGGCTGTAACTGAAGCTTTAAGTGATGGTCTTATGAGACATCTTCCCAGCATGATAGTCTGGTCTACCCCATCTGCATGCTTAGGCTTTTATTGATAGACCCGCTATCCAAGTGAGAACCTTTGTGTGTGTGTGTGTGTGTTTGTGTGTGTGTGTGTCCTTGGAAACGTGTTGGGGAAAAAAGCGATGTTTCTAGTGACTGAAGGTACCTTTCTCTATTTGAATAGACCATATTGTGTTGAACACGTAGATGATGACACACAGAGATCCCAGCTTGGAAGAAAACTCTTCAGCGCCGTGAGGTGCATTTAGTCAATTCAGAGACACCCTTTGTCTGACAGGCTGGCAGGACACAGCAGGACGCTGGTTATGTTGTTATAGCAACTGTGCACTGATCTCAGCACTCACTGACACACAGACACGCACACACGGACACACACGGACACACAAACAACAATATAGCTATGCACACGTTCCCTGTTTGAACTCTTTCTCCATGGATTTTCTCCCCAATCAATACTGTAATTTCTCATCACTTCTCTGTGGTTGTGTACTCGAGCCACAGTAGCTGGATCTCTGGAGGACTGGCATCACAGTGTCCTTCCTGTCTGTCTGTCTGTCTGCCTGCCTGCCTGGCTGCGTGTGTGTGTGTGTATTTGTTTGAGTTAACGTGCTAATGTTGTGTGTTTGTGTTTGTTGTGTACTGGGCACAGGGGGACGCTGTGAAACTATTCCACTGTTTGTTCTACTTCAGTTTGAAAGGGCAGCATCGTTGATGTACTGTGTTGTATTGTGTGTGTGTGTGTGTGTGTGTGTGTGGAGTGGAGCTGAATGCGATGCGCACAGCCAAGGGGACAGGGACAAAGGCTTGATGGATTAGGTCTGCACTGTTGACATCAGCGAGCCGTCTCTCATAACGGAGCAGCAGGATGTTTTTCCCAGACTCTGGCGGCTGTGCTGGTATCTGCATGGGAAGCAGGGCATGCTAAGGCACTGTGTTTGTACTGGCGCTGTCTGTTTGTATGTGCACCACGTGCTCTGGCCCCGCCCGGCCCCGTAACGGGATGAGATTGAGGGATCTGTATCTTTTCCCCTGCCCCAATATCGGGTCTAGGGCCCAGGTACAAACGTGATGTATCTTTCCTTTCCTGGAAAGAGAGAGAGAGAGAGAGAGAGAGAGAGAGAGAGAGAGAGAGAGAGAGAGAGAGAGAGAGAGAGAGAGAGAGAGAGAGAGAGACAGAGAGAAGGCCGTTCCCCATCAGTCAGATGACATGCGTTCCTGGAGGGCTACTGCCCAGCTTGTTTCTCCTCTGTCAGCCAATGAGAGAGCACTACCTTTGGAATGTAACTGATTATGTGGGTGAAGTTTGAAGAAGAAGAAAAAAAAGTGTGATTTATTTGTCCAATCATTGTACTACCTATTTTTAGGATCTCAGGGGGTTGGTGATTAATGTGCTGGGTACCTTGTACCTTAGTGTGTAAGTGTGTGTCGGTGTGTGTGTGTGTGTGTGTGTGTGTGTGTGTGTGTGTGTGTGTGTGTGTGAATACAACGTCTGTGACTTTCTGTAGCACACACAAGCATCTTCAAACCACAGCGGACATATTTAGTGATATGTTTACTGTGTCTAATGTTCCCAAGCCAACACAAAAGAACATGAACATCCATGAATATTAGATATGAACATGTATATATCACACACACGTTGTTGTACTGGTGTAGAGTGCGCAGTGCCTGCTATGGGCCAGGCCATTTATGAACATATACTGTAATAAGGTAAGAGTGATCACAGCATCTGTCTGTCAGTAAGGTGAGCTGGATATCATATTACACTGAGAACGTGATAAACAAACATGCCACCACCACCATATAAACAACAGCAACACTGGCTGGCACCACCATATAAACAACAGCAACACTGGCTGGCACCACCATATAAACAACAGCAACACTGGCTGGCACCACCATATAAACAACAGCAACACTGGCTGGCACCACCATATAAACAACAGCAACACTGGCTGGCACCACCATATAAACAACAGCAACACTGGCTGGCACCAGCGTCTCGATATTCCAGCCATCTAAGAATCCGAGGAATGTGGAGGGGGCTTGCAGGCTGTCTGTGTCAGACTCAGAATACATTTTCAATCTTTTATTCATGTCTTCCTTGCTGTGGGAGTGTGTGTCCCTGGGCGTGCTGGTGCAGTGATGCTCACTGATTCGCTCGCCTAGACACGCTCAGAGCGGTGGGCGCCGCAGGATGTAGGCTTCAGTGCACACACACAAACCCATAGGAACACGCCAGGCCAACAAACAAAGATTCAGGGATGACCGTATAAACATGTTGACCGAAACACACAACTACTGTAAACACACACACACACACACAAACACGCGCACACACGCACACACGCACGCACACACACACATTCACTAGAAGCACTACACAACAATCCTATGGGAGTTGTATATTTACAGAATGTGTGTTTGTTTCTGTGTTTTCGTGAGCAGCTTACCCAAAACAGGAAACTGAAGAAGAAGAGGAAATATCGAATCCAAGGGTTGATGAAGGAAAAGGTCTCGGCCCGGTTCAGATTCAGTTTCCTGTCCATGGTGGGTCCTTTGTTTTAAATTGGATTTTATTTTAAATCTGTAACACACCAAATAAAGTCGCAGAGGACTTTGAAAAACAACCCCAGTGAAAAGCGACCCCACCCCACTGTCATGTGCCCAACGTGCTCCAGCTGGTGCTCACAGAGGGGGCGGTGCTGGTGGTGGTGGGGTGGGGGGGGCCATTTGACACGGCCCCACCACCTCTCTGGCCGACACTAGAACCGTCGCCTCAATGCCCACGAGTCACATTACACAGAAAATATCTCTGGCCTGACTGCTGCTGCTGCTGCTGCTGCTGCTGAAAAGACCAGGGAGCCACACTGCATTGTCAGCTCAGCCCACTAGCTCTTTCCTCTCTCTCTCTCTCTCTCTCTCTTATTCCCTTTGCCATACCTGTCTTTTAATGAATCCACCTCTCTCCTTCTCTCTTTCTAACCCTGACCTTCTGTGTCTCCATGGTTTTCCATCCCTTCACTGCTCCTCCCTTCTTTTTTATTCTCTTTTCCAAACATGTCTTTTCATGTCTGCCGCTCTCTTTCTGCCTCGGACCTTGCGTACCTGTTTCTATATAAATGTCTCTCCATCCCTTCATCTCTCTCTTTTATTCCTCTTTCCATACATTTGTTTTCATATCTCCACCTCTCTTTTTTCCCTCTTTTTACTGCTGACCTTCTGTGTCTCTGTAACTATATAAATGTTGCTCCATCCCTTCACCTCTCTCTCTCTCTCTACCCCCTGGAGATCCACAAGGGCAGCAGCATCTCTAAAACAACATCCCCTGGTAATGAAGCCTCTGTATCAGTCTGGACTGTTCCCCAGTGTGTGGTAGTAGGAACCTAATCATTCAAGGGACAACAGGAGAGACAAGCGCTCCATTAGCTATTAGCAATATTTCACCAGCACTAGTGTGGAGATGGGAACCATTGTGGAATAAAGCAAGAAAGATGCTGACCTTTGCCAAAGCGCCGCCACACAGAAATGCCATAGAAACATTTTACTGTAAGCAGGGAAGAGTCCAAGTTAAGACATTTTGGGCACAAAATCAATTTAATCAAAATGAAATGGAGAACAGCGAAGCGATTTCTTTTTTAACGGTGACAGAAAACAAAACGTCAGACGGTATAAAAATAAAAAAGATTAGTCTTTCCACGATGGATTTTAATCACTTTATGCAGGTTTAGAGTACTTCCATTTTCCGGAGAAAAATAAATCTATACTAATAGTTTTTTGCATAAAAGATCAAAATGTGATGTGAAAAGAAAGCTGGGGTGGGATGTCAGAATATAATCTACTCACAGCCCCACAGGAAGCAATAACAATTAGGTTTAAGATAAGTACTTAAATACCCAGAAGCCCTATCAAAGCTGTGCTGGCTCTGGCTAAATGACTCGGACAAATGTTCCCGCTCTCCTGTCTCAGCGTTTTCTTTAACTGGCCACCCCACTGAGAGACATTGTTCAAATGCTTTTCCATTTCTGTCTGAAGAAAACGCTCTCTGGGGTTTTGTTATCTTGAGAAAAGGGGGCCGTTTCGGTGAAGGATGGGTTTTAGTGTGGTGTAACCTACCATTCCCTCCGGCTCATTTATACCTTTGCAACAAAACCCAAAACAGTCGTAATCACCCTAAAGCACTATTTTAATACTGTATTATTGTTTACGCTGCTGATAGTAAAAGGTAAACAGCCAACATCCGATAATCAGATGTCACACACAAAAAAGAGTAGGATTTTGCAACACACTTTCCTTTATTTAAAAAATAGTAGAATTTAAAGAATAAAGAGTGTGCACCACCTAATATAGATATTTTGAGTGCTTTTACATGTAGCAAAAAAAAATAAAATCACACACACAAGAGACAAAAAAAAAACACTCCACAGGACGAAGCTGTCTGTCATCATATGGCTGGCTGTAGCAGCCATGACACGACATCAAGCACACCATTTCAGGAGCATACATTTCCACAGCTCAGATATTCAGCTTTAGTATTCTGGGATTAGGGTGCGATTATAGCAAAAAATATGTTGTAGCGTGGTATATAACAAAAAATGATCTGCGCCATTTTTTTTCTTTATTATTCTTTGAAATTCCTTGCAGTGCACAAAAACCAATTACCAGTGAGACATTTTTCCTTTTTCAGTCTCCGTGGCGATGGCAGTGATTCCATGGGTAAAACAGTTGCAGTTGCTTGCAAGAAATTGAATGAGAAATCTCTCAC
This sequence comes from Galaxias olidus, assembly GCA_026901105.3. NCBI lineage: Eukaryota > Metazoa > Chordata > Actinopteri > Galaxiiformes > Galaxiidae > Galaxias > Galaxias olidus. Next base: position 95,454 of record JAPMUY010003295.1, read on the forward strand.
TAGAGGCTTTCAAATTATACAAAACAAAACATGAACAGTGAATACAGTACTAACAAAAACAACACATTTACATTTAATTTACACTGCTGCTGAATTAGAACGTACAAATGCAAAAACAAGTATTAAACAAGTAGATGATTAAAATAACAATTAATTAATGTGTATTTAATTACGCTCATAGCGGAGAAAATGACTTCCAAAAAATTTACAAGACGAAGAATATGGATGTTAGGTTGTAACGTTACGTGTTGGAATTGTATATAAATTCAATGTTAGAAGATGCCAAAATGAAGCATTAAGGACATAAGCATTGGCAGAAATGTGAAATAATAATCTGTGGGTTGTATAAAGGACAGTATTTACATCATGGCCTGTGGTATGAGTTATCCAGGTATATGAGCACTGTGGCAGTGTCCCCTGATTGGTTATAATAACGGCCTTTACACCGGTCAAGCAAAGCAGAGTATGAAAGTAATATCTCTTCATAGTCTGGACGCAATACTGAACATGGGACTCATATATCACCAGAAAAAAGACACAGCGCAGCTATTAAAACAGAACATCCTGTTGTCCACTGGATCCGAAACGGGAAACTTGGGAAATGTCTTTTTTGTTGTGATATTACATGGGACTTTAAAACGCCCTTTGGTGATGTGAAGATAGGGGGGCCTCTGCACCTCCTGCTGGAATCTACCAAGTCCCCGTGTGTTAGTCTCTTATCCAGTCTATACCACCAGACACCTAATACCACAAAGTCTCTGTGTGTTAGTCTCTTATCCAGTCTATACCGCCAGACACCCAATACCACAAAGTCTCTGTGTGTTAGTCTCTTATCCAGTCTATACCGCCAGACACCCAATACCACAAAGTCTCTGTGTGTTAGTCCCTTATCCAGTCTATACCGCCAGACACCCAATACCACAAAGTCTCTGTGTGTTAGTCCCTTATCCAGTCTATACCGCCAGACACCCAATACCACAAAGTCTCTGTGTGTTAGTCCCTTATCCAGTCTATACCGCCAGACACCCAATACCACAAAGTCTCTGTGTGTTAGTCCTTATCCAGTCTATACCGCCAGACACCCAATACCACAAAGTCTCTGTGTGTTAGTCTCTTATCCAGTCTATACCGCCAGACACCCAATACCACAAAGTCTCTGTGTGTTAGTCTCTTATCCAGTCTATACCGCCAGCCACCCAATACCACAAAGTCTCTGTGTGTTAGTCTCTTATCCAGTCTATACCGCCAGACACCCAATACCACAAAGTCTCTGTGTGTTAGTCTCTTATCCAGTCTATACCGCCAGACACCCAATACCACAAAGTCTCTGTGTGTTAGTCTCTTATCCAGTCTATACCGCCAGACACCCAATACCACAAAGTCTCTGTGTGTTAGTCTGTGTCTTGTCGAGTCAAGACACCCAGTACCTTCTCCTTTTTCAGGCTGTCGACGAGCGACAGTCACATCGGTCACCAAACAAAGGGGAAGAAACAATACAAGAGAAAGTGGTACAAAACAGACAACTTATCTCATATATATATAGATATATATAGATATAAACAGACAACTTATCTCATATATATATAGATATATGTAGATATAAACAAACAACTTATCTCATATATATATATAGATATATATAGATATAAACCGACAACTTATCTCATATATATATAGATATATATAGATATAAACAGACAACTTATCTCATATATATATAGATATATATAGATATAAACAGACAACTTATCTCATATATATATATAGATATATATAGATATAAACAGACAACTTATCTCATATATATATATAGATATATATAGATATAAACAGACAACTTATCTCATATATATATATAGATATATATAGATATAAACAGACAACTTATCTCATATATATATAGATATATATAGATATAAACAGACACAAAACAACGACAATCATGTACAAAAATCACTAACACACGTGCACGTTTGTCCCCTGCACTCCCAAACAAAACCAGGTCTCCTTGGAGACAACAACGAGGCTAACACTGACAAACAGAAAG
>JAPMUY010003295.1:102500-112500 GCA_026901105.3 Galaxias olidus
TACAGGAGCTATGATCAGCCACAGCCCAACACAGTGCCCAGAGAGGGGATCCAGTCTGAAACCTCCAGACAACCAGAGAGCTTCCACATAGGGGGCCAGTCTGAAACCTCCAGACAACCAGAGAGCTTCCACATAGGGGGCCAGTCTGAAACCTCCAGACAACCAGAGAGAAAACACGTAGGGGGCCAGTCTGAAACCTCCAGACAACCAGAGAGAAAACACGTAGGGGGCCAGTCTGAAACCTCCAGACAACCAGAGAGCTTCCACATAGGGGGCCAGTCTGAAACCTCCAGACAACCAGAGAGAAAACACACCGCAGTGGCTGAGGGTAGAGCTGGACAGGAGGCTCTTTAAAAAGGGGACCACAAAGTAGAACCAGTGTGCAGTTTGTTCTGCCAGTCCTGCCTTCGTGCTAGCATCTGACACGTCAAACTTGGGAGAGGCCCGTGACTAGGGAAGACGATTCAAAGCCGCTGAATAAAACGTCCAAAGAAACGACCCCCCATAGCCTCCATGATCCCTAAAGCTCCATCTTTGAGCCACACAAAGGAGCCTGGGAGTTCATCTTAGCCGACATGTCTTGACTCTGTACAGGGTTTCCTAAGGGAGAGCACAGGGGCGTGGGTGTGTGGTGACGACGGGGGTTACAGGAGGCCGGTGGGGTTCATGTTAGAGCCACACTAAGGAGCCTGGGAGTTCATCTTAAAGCACACCACCCATTCCTGACAGTTATCACACACTCTGAGGGAAAACTGTGGTGCTGAAAAAGACGGCCTGCTCCACGGCATGGATCCCGTATCCTTCCTCAGCCGGACGCTTTCATTCCCTGACAGAGAGCCAGGAGAAGACAGAGCTCATGGTAGGCCATATGCTATAAGATCTATTAGGACCTCCAGCCCTGCGGCCGGCCTGTCCTGTCCTGGCCTGGCCTGGCCTGGCCTGGCGGACCAGGGCAGAAAGGACAGCCGCTGCCTGAGATGTTCACTGCTGTGTCTGGTCTACCTCCAGTCTCACTACCTCCCTCCCTCCTCAATTCTAGTCTGTCCCTCCACACTATCATCTCAGAACTGCCATTTACAAACTGCTGTGAGTGTGTGTGTGTGTGTGTGTGTGTGCGTGCTAGAGACAGAGTGAGAGAATGAAAGAGAGAGAGAAAGAGAGTTGGTCCACATGAGTCCAATATATGTGTGTGTGTGTGTGTGTGTGTGTGTGTGTGTGTGTGTGTGTGTGTGTGTGTGTGTGTGTGTGTGCTAGAGACAGAGTGAGAGAATGAAAGAGAGAGAGAAAGAGAGTTGGTATGAGTCCAATATATGTGTGTCTGTGTGGCGTGTGTCCAGGTAATGTGTGTGTGTGTGTGTGTGTGTGTGTGTGAGTGCTGTGTGTCCAGGTAATGTGTGTGGTGTGTGTCCAGGTTATGAGTGTGTATGTGTGTGTCCAGGTAGTGTGTGTGTGTGTGTGTGTCCAGGTAATGTGTGTGTGTGTGTGTGTGTGTGTCCAGGTAATGTGTGTGTGTGTGGTGTGTGTCCAGGTAATGTGTGTATGGTGTGTGTCCAGGTAATGTGTGTGTGCGTGGTGTGTGTCCAAGTAATGTTTGTATGTGTGTGGTGTGGGTAGTGCACAGTGGTTTAAGCATGGCCCAGTGTGAATCACTGGACTCATTTCCTCTGCCAGCCCAACAATGGCTCGTATATGGCGGCTCCATTTTGTGACTGTGCCCTTTTCACCACACCCCAAAAAGCTCAGAACAGAATCCCCCTACAGCTTGTTGCCATGGTGATGTGTCAATAGGGAGACTGGGGTAGGTAATAGATGCTATCATCTCAGGTCAGCTTCACTGGCCTGAGCTGGATGAGAGTGTAATAACCCCTGTCCTCTACGGGGCTCGTGCCCTTTGACCCCGTGCCTTACCTCTCCCCTCGATACATTAGCCGGTACGTGGTCAGACACCAGCCGCTCCAAACACTGCAGGGATGGAGGTGGGTCCTGACCTACGGACCAGGCAGCAGACATACGACGGTGTGTGTGTGTGTGTGTGTGTGTGTGTGTGTGTGTGTGTGTGTGTGTGTGTGTGTGTGTGTGTGCGGTACTGTGACTGAAGACCAGATGGCTACAGCGCACCAACAGAGAGGTCTGGGACACAGGCTCTGGAACACAGGCTCTAGGACACAGGCTCTAGGACACAGGCTCTGGAACACAGGCTCTAGGACACAGGCTCTGGAACACAGGCTCTGGAACACAGGCTCTATGACACAGGCTCTGGAACACAGGCTCTATGACACAGGCTCTGGAACACAGGCTCTGGAACACAGGCTCTGGAACACAGGCTCTGGAACACAGGCTCTATGACACAGGCTCTGGAACACGCATGGCAGAGAAGACTAAGGCAAAAGGCTAAGGCCCAAAGGCTAAACATAAATTATGTTTTTATTTTAAATTGATTTCCATTAGTCATGCATTTCATTTTTAAACAATTTATTAATCCTAAGCAGTGGGTCAGTCGGGGTCAATGAATTCCTTTTCAAACTAACTCAATTAAGTTGGTACTTAAAAGTTGTGATTCAGTGAATAATGAATGTTTGATTAATTTTAAGTTCTGTAAACCAACCCGATGTGGAAGAGGAATGAGGTTGTGAGGGTAGCACCGCTGTAAATCACCATAGAGGCTCTAATAGATAGAAAGAGCACTTTACGTGAGCATGGCTGCACTGTTCTATCGGCTTTTTCCAAAGGCCTGGGTATCCTCTGAACCCTAACTGTAAGTAAATACAGTATTACATCCATTTACAACATGACTCCAATGGCAGACAGCAGTAAATACAGTTACGTGACTCTAGTTTTTTTATTTCTATGGCGTCGCCTCATATCCTCTAGGGTCATCCTTCCATCCGTCATTTCTAGGAGGAACCAGCTCCGAGAGGTCTGGTTCAGTTGGTTCCTGTGGTGCGAACGGTACCAGCGATGGCACCAGGACGGTCCAGTGGGTCTATCTCAGGCTCCACCTGTGTCATGAACCTCATCAAGATGGCTGCTACATGGCGGGCTAGGGGCCCGGTCTGGGTGACTCAGACGTACAACCACAGCACAGTAGACAGCATCTTACCCATCACAGCGGTGCCTGTGAGTATGTGTGTGTGTGTGTGTGTGTGAGTGTGTGTGTGTGTTTGTTTGTTTGTTTCCCACTGTGTGTGTGGTAGTACATTTGTTTACCTGAGTGTGTGTGTGTGTGTGTGTGTGTGTTTGTTTGTTTCTCACTGTGTGTGTGGTAGTTCATTTGTTTCCTGAGTGTGTGTGTGTGTGTGACACACACACACACACACACACACACACACACACACACACACACACACACACACACACACACACACACACACACACACACACAGGAACAGGGAGGATATAAAGCAGACATGGAGAGGCCAGGCAGCCTACCTGGACCACCAGGATGACACACACACACACACACACACACACACACACACACACACACACACACACACACTCCTCCACCTTCTCATAGCAGCCCTGGGGGTCACAAGACGGGTCGTTAGCCCAGTCGTACACACACACACACACACACACACACACACACACACACACACACACACACACACACACACACACACACACACACACACACACACACACACACACACACACACAGAGTCCATAGAACTATAAGAGGTTGGGGGATGGGGGGGGGGGGGGGGTACACGGGAAAAATATAACGATGAACCACTTTCAAACAGTCAATTTTGAATGTGTGAATCTCCAGCGCGTTGAATATTTCACGTTGTCACGGGTGTTCCTATTGGAGGAAGAGCCCGAGGAAGAGGAGAGGAGGAGAGATAGCACCTAACGCAACGTCCCCACAGGGTGATGAAGCGCGATGAAGACATCACATGCATAAAGTGTGTGTTTCTGTATTCAGGAAAGGGTTCAACAAAGGGTCAGGGGGTTTCTCTGACAGTGGCAGGGCGTGCGTGTGTGAGTGTGAGTTTGTGTGAGTGTGCGTGTATGTGTGTGTGCGTATGTGCGTGTGTGTGTGTGTGTGTGTGTATGCGTGCGTGTGTGTGTCTGTGTGTGTGTATGTGCGCGCGCGAGCGTGTGTGTGTGCGCACGCGTGTGTGTGTGAGTGTGTCTGTGTGTGTGTATGTGTGAGTGTGCGTGTATATGTGCGTGTGTGTGTGGGTGTGTATATGTGTGCGTATGTGTGTGTGTGTGTGTGTGTGTGAGTGTGTGTGTGTGTGTGTGAGTGTGTGTAGCTGTTCCACAGTGTGCGGTAGAACCCGAGAGGCGTAATCTGTTGCCCCCTTGCTGTGCGTGGATTACATGCAGGCTAATCGACAGCCAATCCTATCGCTGCTGATGTAATGGCTGCTTATTCCCACCCATCCAATTACATTAGGCATTTAGGGGGTTAATCTTCTTCTTTTTCCACGATCGGATGGCTGACAAAAAAAAGCATGGCAGACCTCTCTACTATGCCCCCTTAACCTCCGCTTCACCTTTGAACCCGTGAACCCACCCTATGACAAACATGTTATGGTTAACAGTGGGACCTGGGGCTCAGGGTACCTACTCACCTGGTTCATACACACACACACACACAGAGACTGGTCACAGTGATCCCCGCCTATATGGGGGCCCCGGGGGTACAAACCAAACTCACCCTGTTCCAGAACATAGTTGTGGTGTTGCGGCCACACTCCTGGTAGTGTTCCTGGCAGCAGCGGTCCGGCACCACCTTCTCCTTGAGGGCCTCGTGCCAGTCCGTGTAGCCCGTCACCCCGCAGCACTTCCACTGTGGAACGCACACACACACACACACACACACAGGCATTAGCAGTCACACGCACATAAACACAGACACATAAGACACACAAACAGATGAACAAACCCTCAACCGAACAGACAAACAGACAAACCCTCTCTCTCTCTCTCTCTCTCTCTCTCTCTCTCTCTCTCTCTCTCTCTCTCTCTCTCTCTACACACACACACACACACACACACACACACACACACACACACACACACACACACACACACACACACACACACTCTCTCTCACCTGAGTCCCGTGGGACAACAAACAACCTTTAATAAGCGTGTTCTCTAAGTAACATAATTATAGTCCCATTTCCAGACTACATTAATGGATCCTTCACCAGAGAGAGCAGGCTAGCAGTGATTCAGTGCTAGCCACACCAGTCCATACATGGCAGCCAGTGCATTAACAAAGACATTTCAGAGAGCTATAATTGCAGCTAAATTGACTTCCTGACAGGGACTAATATACTAATAGACCTTTTGCCACAGTTGTGTGACTGGCAGGTGAACTGAAGTCATTTGAGTTTGATTTGTCTCAGGGAGGAGAGAAAACGACTGTGACCGGAGTGAAACAACAACAGAAAATAGGTGTTGTGAGTAACATGTGACTGTGAGTGAGAATGTATGTGTGAGTGAACTAGAGGTGTGGAACATGGTGAGAGAGAGAGAGAAAGAGAGAGAGGGAGAGAGAGGGAGAGAGAGAGAGAGGGAGAGAGAGAGAGAAACAAAAGACAAGGGAAAAAAGGGAAAGAGAGATAAAGTGTGAGAGAGAGCGAGAAAGAGAGGGAGCCAGTGTGTCTTACTGCTGCTTGGATGATGTTCCAGATATAGATACGGAGATGTAGAGACACATATATAGATACAAAGAGATATAGAGATAGAAGTATAGAGACATAGATCTGTAGAGACACAGATATATAGATACATAGAGATATAGAGAGATAGAAGTATAGAGACATAGATCTATAGAGAAATAGAGGTATAGAGAGATAGAGGTATAGAGACATAGAGATACTGAGACATAGAGGTATAGAGATATATAGTGTCTTATCTCAGCCTGGACAATGTTCAAGATAGATACATAGAGATACTGAGACGTAGAGGTATAGAGGCATATAGACATAGAGATATAGAGACAGAGGAATAGAGATATATAGTGTCTTACCTCAGCCTGGACAATGTTCCAGATAGATACATAGAGATATACATACATAGAGATACAGAGACATAGAGATATAGAGACATAGAGAACATCTTACCTCTGCTTGGATAATGTTTCAGATAGATACATAGAGTTACTGAGACGTAGATGTATAGAGACATAGAGATATAAACATAGTGTCTTACCTCTGCTTAGATGATGTTCCATATAGATACATAGAGTTACTGAGACGTAGAGGTATAGAGACATAGAGATATAAACATAGTGTCTTACCTCTGCTTGGATGATGTTCCAAGCGTTGCGGAGGCCCACATTGTTATCCGTGTTGTACAGCGCCAGCCCGTCTTTGAGGTCCTGCTTGGCATTCTCACTGACCTGTGGACAGAACACACACATGCACAATCACACACACACACACACACACACACACACACACACACACACACACACACACACACACACACACACACACACATCACACTTGGTCATAAATCTCCCAGATGAAGTGTTGAACGAGAACACATGGTGACTCCACATGGTCAACAATGACCTTAAAACACTCAACTCAAATAGTTATAGTATTAATTATACTGTAATACACATTTTTATTACCATCTTTCATAAAACAAGATTACATTAGATTAGATGCAACTTTATAGTCATTATGCCAGAGTGCAAGTGGCTGAGTTTGAGTGTTGATGGTATTGAATACGGTTATGTGTAAATCATGTGTGTATTTATATGCAGTTGTCAGCCCGTATGCTCCTGCTGGATGGATTTTCCTCCCTTAAGGTTCTGAAGATGGAGAGAAACACTGACACAAATTCACTGACACAAATTTCCACCCTGTGGAAAAGGTTCTTTCTGCACACTACTCCTTAACAAAAGGTTCTTTCTGCACACTACTCCTTAACAAAAGGTTCCTTCTACACACTACTCCCTAACAAAAGGTTCCTGCTACACTCCACTCCTTAACAAAAGGTTCAGAGGCGTACCTTCCTTTTCAGCGCCAGTGAACTGATTCAGTCAGTCAGACGCCCGCGTTGGCCTGCAGGACTCCTTAACAACAGCCTGGCTTCAATAGCTGTCTTAACGAGTGTGAAACGCCCGCGATTTGACAGATAGCATGTCGTCAAAAGGTGCTCTCACTACTGAGCTTAAACATGGCTGCTGGCAAATCTATCCGACGCCATCGGTGTTGTTTTTTGGGGGGGGGGGGGGGGGGGGTTTCTGCCTGGGTCGTAGCGAGGAGATTAGCGTCTTGCTGTCGTGTCTGATGGAGATGATCCTTTTCATTGGACCTGTTAATGAGATTTACCATCAATGCCTAGCGCCCCACATTCATACTTGTTATCCCATGGGGGCTGTCAAAAACACCAGCCAAGACGGGAGATGGAAGCCATTGTACGAATATAAAAAAAAGATATATATATATATCATAATAACATATGCGTATATTTGTGTTTGAATAACAATGGTGCCCATGGCAAGACCGTCAGTCTCACAGACACAAATAAGAGGAGAAAAAGAAGGCAGGGATGCAATGCGAGTCTCTCCTCGTGAGACGTAAGTGTCTGAAGTCGATTCCTCCGCACAGGAAGTTAAGCCGGTCTGTCAGCAGAGGAGAGGAAGAGGCGTGCCGAGCTCTTCCTCACACTCACAGTCTCTCTGGGGGTGATGACACGGAGAGCATGTCGGAAAATGTCGAGATGCTTAGTTACAGTGGGAAGACTCCAGGCTTTTCCTCCAGGAAGCACTTACAGGTGTTATCCCCAGCCTTAGTTACCGCAATTTAAAAGCTTTTGTTCTCTCAATCCCAATAGCCGCGCTGCCTTATTCAAAAGTGCTCCGAAAAAAGGTTCAAGTGCAAACGTTCCGACTTTAATCGCAGAGACAGGTAGATTAAACACGGTCTCCTCACCGCTGAAGTGCCTGGGTAAACAATTTGCTAAATTAAACACTGAATTCACATTGATTTCTCTTGTCGCAGAGAAATTAGAGTTTGACGGGGAACCAAACGCCAAAGTAATCATGAATCATGCGTAACCCATTTCAAATCCTCCATGTCTTTGAAATGAGATTTTAGTATCATCTCCAGTTGTTTCTTTCAGTCTTCCTCTCCTCTCTTTGGGCCTCTTATCTGGGGTGCAGTGTGAGCTTCGCACCTCCGCCCCGCGGCCACACACTATCTGTCTTTGGAACGGGATGACAGACCGCCTCATCCATCTCTGCCTCCTTCGGATGTTCCACGGTCTGTCCGTCTGTGTGTGTGTGTGTGTGTGTGTGTGTGATGCTGGCTTCCTCATTACCGCCTACACAATCACAGGGGCAAAGAAAAAGAAAAAGAAAACGCCCATGTCTTTTGCCTGCCCCCCCCCCCCCCAAATAAAGTTGCTGATGCCCGGCCCACTTCTTCTCCTGTGTCTACAGGCTTCCAGGCTTGACGTGGCAACCTAATGATTCCATTTAGCGCTAACGAGAGCCAGACGGATGACTGCGCGGAACCATCCGAGGTTTGATCTGGAAACTCGGCTAAGACCCATTTTACCTCCCGCCAGCAAAGTAGGGCGAGAACAGACGTGCATGCTGGAGTCTCTCTCTCTCTCTCTCTCTCTCTCTCTCTCTCTCTCTCTCTCTCTCTCTCTCTCTCTCTCTCTCTCTCTCTCTCTCTCTCTCTCTCTCTCTCTCTCTCTCTCTCTCTCTCTCTCTCTCTCTCTCTCTCTCTCTCTCTCTCTCTCTCTCTCTCTCTCTCTCTCTCTCTCTCTCTCTCTCTCTCTCTCTCTCTCTCTCTCTCTCTCTCTCTCTCTCTCTTTCACTCTCTCTCTTTCACTCTCTCTCACTCTTTTTTTTTGTGTTTTTATTGTTTTATTCCGGTTCTCTCCCAGAGGCGCTTATCTGAAACCCACGTCGGAGGGGGGGGGGGGGGCTTTGTCATAACTCCCAGATATCAAAAATATATCAATCTTTCGACAACTCGTTCCTCCTGAAGTTGTCAAAAAGGCATTAGAGCTGGAGTCTCTCACCACAGACTGAGCCTGGAGATGGAGGTTATTGCCGTCGTTAGGAAGTCCAGTCATGTCTTACTTCCTGTGGGCAGCACACGGGGGGTGGGGGGCGGCGGAGGGGATGGTATGCCAGAGCTTGGCTCAGCAAAATAAAACTCGGTGGTGACTCAGCACTGTCATCCCTGCTGGTCAGCCCGGGGTGACGAGAGGGAGACATAGAGGTAGAAACAGTAGAATGGACACAAAACCCAGAGAGGATTCCAAGAGGGGTGGCTAGAAAAGCATTGGTATAAACGAAACAAACAAAACATTCTGGTTTTCGGCTACAGAATGATTTGCTGTGTGTGTAAATAAGAGACGCTTTCAACTGGCATGTCCACTCCGCTCGTTAATATTCAATGGGAGAGGAGAGAGTTGCTTTCATGAAACAGATTTTTAAAGACTTAGGACTTCAGATGGAGTCAGTCCACCAGCGCCACCCTACCCCACCCCATTGATATTGGCACTATGTCACCCAGCTAAATGCATAGCTCTGTGTCTCTCACTCGCGTAGCAAAGCCTCTGGAGGTTATAGATGATGAGAACTCAACACTTCAATAAAGAGAAAGGTGAAGAGTGTTCTGAAAGGGACTAGCCTTCAGAGCAGCATCAGAATCCGTTAGCCGTATTCACATCCCTGATTATTGTGAGACGTTTCGTGAAAAGGAATGAAATGCCCTGGACTGTGTAATCACTGAAATGGAATGGGCCTGAATACAAGGTCCTTTCTAAAGGTTCGTTTGTGGACGTTGTGAAAAGGATTCGGTCGTGGCACACGTTAATAAGCGCATTTACCAGGATTGTTGAAACGTTACTTCAGATTAACAGCACGCTGGTTTTCAACAAGTCTGGCGTTTGTGGGATTAGTTATTCTTAACTACACACATACACATGACAAACTCAGCCTCGGGGAGAAAAGATTAACATCAGATCCAAAACCACAAACTCTGAGACGGGAGAACGCACG
>JAPMUY010003295.1:115000-120000 GCA_026901105.3 Galaxias olidus
GCACTGGACAGTCAGACACTACAATGATGTTACACTGTGTCATACTGGACAGTCAGACACTACAATGATGTTATACTGTGTCATACTGGACAGTCAGACACTACAATGTGAGACGATACAGATTGACTGGTGTTAAAGAGGTACTGCTGATTCATCTGAAACTCAACCATTGACACCGTGGACATCAGTGTGGTGGTGACCTCATATTAACATGCACAAACAAACGTTCTGTCAGAGGAACAATGTAACATGTTTTTCTGCCACACACTGCCCAAAGGTGAGACAGGGGGCCAAACCTGCCCTGCTGCTCTCTACAGAACACAGCGCCAGAGTAGTGGAGGGAGAGAGAGATTAAAGAGGAGAGGGGGATGGAGACTGTAAAAGAAAGAGGGGGAGAGAGATGAAAAGAAAGGAAACAAGAGAGTGAGAGTCTCTGGACGTTTAAGTGCGTGTTTATTGACATCATTAACACGATGCAATAAACAGACGCATTAAAAACACAGAAGGAATACAGAAACACTATAAAACAAAACAAAGAGGAGACGAGAGAGAGGGAGAGAGAGAGAGAGAGAGAGAAAGAAAGGAGGAGGAAGGGGGTTTGGATAATCCTACTCTTCCTCCAGCTCTGAGACTCCTCAATCAGCTGTCTGTCACCGTGTCGGAGCGGATCTCTCTCATGACATCATAATAACATCCCATTGCTGTGAAGGCATCAGCTCCTCAATCCACACAGCAGGCAGAGCGCAGTCCTCCTTTGTTTTTATACCGCGGCAGCCAAGGAAAACGCTGCCTCTCATAAACCCCCATAAACCCCCCCCCCCCCCGCCCTGTTTTCACCCTGACGACCGACCCTGTTCTCCGAGGCAGTCCAGCGTGGACGGACGGACACCCATAGGAGGCCCGCCGTGCGGGAGGCTGGGTAAACACGCCGTAACGCGGGGCGACGGGAGACTGGTAGAGCGGAGCCGCTTCCTGACTATAGGAGTCGCCCGAGGAGAGGGAGAGGCAGAGAGGCTCAGCGCTGAAATCATCCCCCAGCAGGTGAACTAAAAAACACCTTTACCTGTCCACCCTCGTTCATCTCTAATAACAGAACTAAAAAACACCTTTACCTGTCAACCCTAGTTCATCTCTAATAACAGAACCAATGCCCTCTCCTCTCCCTCTTTCCACCGTAGTTAAACTGTGATGATGGAATGTCAGCGGCATTCTATTTGAATTCTGACGACGCGGCCGCCTTCGTTATCCCTTCGGAGTTAAGCCGGTAATATTGTGAAGATAAGAAGATGACGGCCATATTTACTCACCGGCCACTGGGGGGGGGGGGGGCGGTGGGGGAGAGGGGGAGGAAAGGGGGGGGGCTGCGTACGAGAAGAAGGCGCGATCCCAATCTCGGAGCGGATTGGCTGCTAAATGAATTCCTGGCTGTGCACAAGGACTCTAAGCGGTTGTCTTGTGAATACAGAGTAGAAGGAACAGCCGTCTGGCGGGGAGGAGTACACTGCTGTGCTGGTGAACAGAGAGGGACCTGGTTTGCCCTTGGACGTGGCGTCTGAAACACTTGTCTCTTAACATATGGCGTATGGTGCTGGTGTAAGCTGGTCTAAGGAGAGGCTTTGGACTGGCCTGGTCTGAGCCATGAGAACAATGTGGCCATGGGTAATCTCCACAGCCCGGCTTCCCTGGTGCTCCCATGTGCTGCATGTCTGCACATACTCAGATATGTCAGACACACACACACACACACACACACACACACACACACACACACACACACACACACACACACACACACACACACACACACACACAGCAGAGCTCAGGACTAATTACGGGGAGCCAACTGGTGGCGCTTGCAGCTGCGTCGTGGGGCCTCCCCTTTGACCTTTGAGGTGACCTGCAGGGTGAAGACGCTTGACCTCTGTCAGTGGGACAAGCTACTCCGTAAGGGGACACCAACGTAACTCAACACGGCTGAACTGAACCGCGTATGTCACACCTTTGATTGCTTTAACGCAAGGGAGAGTGACTGCGCGCGCGCGCGCGTGTGTGTGTGTGTGTGTCTGTGTGTGTGTGTGTGTGTGCGTGGGTGTGTGTGTGTGTGCGTGTGTGTGTGCGAGACTCGCTGAACGCTTTATTTTTTAAAGTGCACATACAAATCTGCTTCTAAATGATCACCCTACATCTATGCCACATATACAGTACTGTACATATGTTTTAGGCAGGGGATGCTGTTTTGAAGGCAAAGGGAGGTCACACCAAATATAGATTTGATATAGATTTTTTTTTCACCCAGTTTGTATTTTATTAATTGATATTGAATTTATATATTGAATCTGGACAAACTATATAAGGTTGTATTTACCTTCAGAACAACAAGGCAGTGTTGAGGGACAGTGCTAGCTAAGCCATGTCGCTGTGCACGGCCGCCCACATGGGGGAATGAGAGAACAGACAGTGTGTGTGTGTGTGAGAGAGAGAGAGAGAGAGAGAGAGAGAGAGAGAGAGAGAGAGAGAGAGAGAGAGAGTGTGTGTGTGTGTGTGTGTGTGTGTGTGACAGCAAAGCGTAGAATCAGCAGAGATCCCTTACCTTATCCGTGTAGACGAAGAAGAGGATGAGCAGGATCAGCTCTGCCAGAAGAATGATGAGCAGCACGATGAAGAACTGCGGGGGAGAGAAAGAGACATTTAGAAAAGAGAGAGAGAGAGAGAGAGAGAGAACAAGAGAGATAGAGAGAGAGGGAGAGGGAGAGAAAGAGAACGAGAACGAGAGAGAGAGACTATATGTGAGTGCTGTAGACCGGGGGAACACGTGAGAGGAGGAAGAGGAGGAGGAGGAGAAGAAGACATACATTCTAATTCCTCCACAGATTCCTCTCCCGCGCTGCAACAGCGTCTCCCGGAGCTAAATACTCACCCGGGCCTGTGTACACGGAGTGGGATCAGGAGACAGACAGACAGACAGACAGACAGACAGACAGGCAGACAGGCAGACAGGCAGGCAGACAGACAGGCAGGCAGGCAGGCAGACAGACAGACAGACAGACAGGCAGGCAGGCAGGCAGGCAGGCAGGCAGGCAGGCAGGCAGGCAGACAGACAGACAGACAGACAGGCAGACAGGCAGACAGGCCGGCAGACAGGCCGGCAGGCAGGCAGACAGGCAGGCAGACAGGCAGGCAGACAGGCAGGCAGACAGACAGACAGACAGACGGACAGACAGACGGACAGACAGACAGACAGACAGAGCCCCGGATTTGAGAAGCCACCATTACGTCCGTGTTTATTGTGTTTGCCTAGGCCAGATGAAATAAGGAGGGTAACTAATACAGCCCGCCACGCTTGTTTATTGGATATTTGGGTTAGCAGTTCAGTTGTATCTACGGCGACGCAGGGCCTGGGAAATATGTCTGTCATATTCTCCCCCTGGTTGTCAGGAATCCAAGGAACAGCTTGTGTAGACGGGAACACGAAGCTGTTGATTGCAGAGGCAGATGTGAACGGTCTGTGCGTGAACCTGCCAGTGTGTGTGTGTGTGTGTGTGTGTGTGTGTGTGTGTGACTGCGTTTGCGTGTATCTTTAAGTGAGTTAGGGCACATCCTTCTACACCGTTCAAACTTTCCACCCCCCCCTCTTCCTCCACTCTATCAGTTTTGCCGCATAGCTTCCTCCTTTCAAGCCGTCTTCAGTGAAGCCTAACCCCACCCGCCCCGTGACCTCTGACCTCATCCCCCGCGCCAGAGATAGCACTTCAGAGAGGAGGTGTCTTCACAGGTAATACAGGAGAGAGATGAAAAAGCACGCCCCCCTGTCTCGCTTCACCCTGATACCCCCCCCCTCAGCTCTGCAGGCGGTTTGTCCTCCATCTGATGTCTACCAAACCCCCCTGTTGGCGCGTTGCCGGGGACGACAGATCTGTTCAGAGGAGATATATATGATGGTTATAGACTAAATATTACATGTGAGATCCTCCTTTCCCCCTCGGCTGGTGTTGCTTTACGTCTGATGGAAAACTTTGAGCGTTATAAAAGTTCCAACCTTTCACAGAAGAGTCCGAAGGGATTTTTCCTGGTTCTCTCTAAATCTCTCTGTAACTGTCTCAAGCGTGCGTTCCTGCCCTCTCTCCTTCTCTCTCTCTCTCTCTCTCTCTCACGCTCCTGCCTCCTCTCCATCACTCTCCCTCTTCCCCCCCCACCCCCCCCATGTTCCTGACCCAGCCTCAGAGCAGAGCGTTGCCAAGCTAACTATTTGGTTATGTAAATTGAGGTACTCTAAGGCAACTTGACCCCATTTCTCCCCCCCAAAAAACGTTGGTAATTAAAAAGAAGTTTCTGACGCCTCTCTTGTTCCAGATCTTTCAAAGCACAGCGTGCAGCTCCTGGACAAGCAGAGGAGTCTGTACACGCTCAATAATTCAAAGCGGAGGGGATTTTAGAGAGCGCGTACAGATTCCTTTGCTCTGCTTTGGAATTCCAGCATGTAGGGGAGACCAGTACCCCCCACCCTCCTCTCCTCCCCTTAACACAATCGTTCGCTGCTCTTTCAAGAACGTAAATGATTGAAAAGCAGCCGTTGTCGTTAGTGACGGCTTTGTTCCGTCGGCGTTGAAAGACTTCATATTAGTTTATGAATCGGACCTTACTATCCATCGTGCCTTGCGCCTAGTTTAAATCGCGATCGCTTGCATTTTGCAAAAATAAATATTCAAATCGTGCTAAATCCTCAATTGGAATGAATCGATTCAATGGTAAAAACTTTGCACTTTCCTGAGACAAACACAGAGATTTCCAACGCTGGGTGTGATTGTGGCCGTGTGTTGGTGTGTGGTGCTGAAGTCCAAACAGAACTACTTTGAGCTGTCTGTGCATGCAGACACGTTTTTATGAAAAACTTCATACTCCCACAAAGACCTAAACCTCTGTGGACGACACTATATTGAGAGTGGAAGAGATAGGCTGATCAGAGGTGAGGAGGATTAAGGCTTGTGGTGGGATTTGTGCAT
>JAPMUY010003295.1:125000-135000 GCA_026901105.3 Galaxias olidus
GAGAGAGAGAGAGAGAGAGAGAGAGAGAGAGAGAGACACTGTCCTCTTCACAGAGAGAGAGAGAGAGAGAGAGAGAGAGAGAGAGAGAGAGATACACTGTCCTCTTCACAGAGCGAGAGAGAGAGAGAGAGACACACACACTGTCCTCTTCACAGAGAGAGAGAGAGAGAGAGAGAGACACACACTGTCCTCTTCACAGAGAGAGAGAGAGAGAGAGAGAGAGAGAGACACTGTCCTCTTCACAGAGAGAGACAGGGAGAGAGAGAGAGAGAGAGAGAGAGAGAGAGACTGTCCTCTACACACACACAGAGAGAGAGAGAGAGAGAGAGAGAGAGAGAGAGAGAGAGAGAG
Source organism: Galaxias olidus (assembly GCA_026901105.3). Classification (NCBI taxonomy): domain Eukaryota; kingdom Metazoa; phylum Chordata; class Actinopteri; order Galaxiiformes; family Galaxiidae; genus Galaxias; species Galaxias olidus. Next base: position 125,352 of record JAPMUY010003295.1, read on the forward strand.
AGAGACACTGTCCTCTTCACAGAGAGAGAGAAAGAGAGAGGGATCATAGAGACGTTACAAAGTGTGACCGGCAATAGAGGGAGAAAGGGGGAGAGAGGAAGAGAGAGCTAGTGATCAGTGCCGTTGGAGGGATGCTCCATTGTCTTTCCTTAATAATGCATAACCAAGCACCAGTGGCAGGGGAGGGCCCGCCGCCCGCAGGGAGCCCCCGCCCGCCCGCCTGCCCGCCCGCCTAAACCCCTCGTTACCGTTCAGAGCTCCCCTCTCCACCATAAAAACAAAAGAGAAGGAGAGAACGCCTCTGGGAAACGCAGTTAAAGGAGGCTGGTTGGTTCCCTCTGTTCTACCCTGTGAGAGGCACGGAGGAGTGCACGGAGGAGTGCACGGACGAGTGCACGGAGAGGGAACGTCCGAGGTAACCAGCAGGGGGCGGATTTACGACCAGGGGCGCACCAGGAGGTCGGGAGCCCAGGTGGGACCCGGAGGGTGTTAGGGAGGGGGGGGCACAGCCGTCTCTGCCCTAATCGGACATGGATGACCCACGCCAAGGAAAGGGCTTCCAAGTGGTGTCCACGCTAAGGGATAGTGAAGCCCCCCACCCCCCCGTCTGTCAGCAGGTTAATCTTAATCCCATCACACACACACACACACACACACACACACCGCTAGGACACAGACTGACCTTAATCCCGCCCCGACCACATCTAGTAAACACGCTCCGATGCCATTAGTTGTAGCTGACCTCTTAGGCTGCTTATCCTTGGTTAACCTCAGGTGGTGGCGAGGTTTCACCTCCCATCTGTGAGTGGGGATCAGCCATTATCTCAGGCCAGGTGAGAGGGACTACCCACAGCCATAACTACCATAGAGATGCTGCCTTGTACCTCCCTTTGTTTCTGTGAGTGTTTTCTAATGTCAATGTTGGACAACACAGTCACATACTGGCACTGTGACAAGAATAGGCACACCATGAATGCACAATCTTCAAGCACAATCTTGAATCTTGAAACGTGTGTATGCGTGTGTGTGTGTGTGTATGCGTGTGTGTGTGTGTGTATGCGTGTGTGTGTGTGTATGTGAATGCGTGTGTGTGTGTGTGTATGCGTGTGTGTGTGTGTGTATGTGTGTGTGTGTGTATGTGTGTATGTGTGTGTGTGTGTATGTGTGTATATATGTATGTGTGTGTGTGTGTGTGTAACATCTGAGGCAGAGAAGCAGCTCGTCTCGTCTAAGGTTAATCACCCTGTAAGTGAAAATGTTCTGTAGGTCAAGTATATATATATAAGACAAAATAAAATCTCATGTAAAATGAAACGTTTGGAGCACGCTGTTCCCTGGACTGCTTGTGCCTTAACCCTCATTAACTCAGCGAACACGCTTTCCAACGCTCACGGCTTCTAAATGCCCCCCCGACCCCCTGGGTCGCGGGTGTCTGCAAGATTCCCCGCCTCCCGATAACCTCTCCCTGTTAGATGATGACTGCTAGACGTGTGGGCAGCAGAGCAGCCTCTTCCCATCTAACTGGAGCACTGAAGGAATACTCATGTTCCCAAATTTTTATTTACGCCTACAAAAGGATTTTTTTCTAGAGAGGCCTTTGTCTGCAGGCATCACACATTATATAGCACTTGCGTTACATTGTTAATGCATAGTGAGCATTACATACATTACATTACTGTATTTTCATTTATTTATTTATTTTATTTATTATTACTGTACAGTTGATTGTCTAAAAAAATCTTTATTAAAAAAAAGTCTACAATTTATTGGCTGGTTTCCAAGTCCTAAAAAGCCAAAGACTAAAAAACCTTTTCAATGAAGAATCTCCATGAACAGTGAGACTAGGATTATGGATCTCTGTGCGGGAAACGGGCCCTCTGAGCTGAACACACACCCAGCAGAGCAGACAGCCTGCGCTAGAACACAGAGACGAAGCTGGACAGCGTCCGCAGGGACTAGAACACAGAGACGAAGCTGGACAGCGTCCGCAGGGACTTCACAATGTTCAAAAAATGCCTCGGAAAAAAAAGGAGAAGAAAAGAGAGAAGACAAGGACAAGCCGAAGGATGAAGGATAAGAGACGGCCTAGATAAACGAGTGATAAAAGAGAGGATGACTTGTACATCATCTTGTCGGTCCGTCTCCATTACCATCGCCATGGTAACCTGCTCCCTTACAAGGCACCGCGTTTTACATTCTGGTGTCCGCGGCGACGCTGTGTGTGTGGATGGAGAGGGGGGGGGGGGTAAAGGTTGACCTCTTCCCCAGTGGACTCTCACAGACACACGGGCCGCTCTCTCTCAGTCAGACCTCTGGCCTCTGCTGCTCAGCCTCACTTTACACACCCATTATGAGTTCAAACTGTTTTTCAGTACGCTTGTGTGTGTGTGTGTGTGTGTGTGTGTGGTGGCGGGTGTTTGTGAGTATGCCTGTGTCACGTTGAGCGCACACACACACACACACACACACACACACACACACACACACACACAATCCATTCAAGCCAGAGCCCCAGTAGCAGCGGAGAACGCGGTCTTCTACCTCCAGAGCTTCCTGCCTCACTGAGCGGCCATCATCCTCACAGGAGTCCTCTCTTCACGAGGTCAGTTAGCGCTCATTGATTTCCCCCTGAAACGCCGTAATGAGGATGGAGAGGGGGAAGGTTTTGTACCTCAGTAATGAGGATGGAGAGGGGGAAGGTTTTGTACCTCAGATACAAAGAAGCTCCTCGCTCCTGGCATGTTTATTTCAGGTCTATGAATCAGCAAACACAATAACAGCATCAGGGCCGTGCTGGCCTCTTCAGTCTGGAAGAAACAGAAGCCCTTTTACAAAGACCAGCACCGCACGGAAAAGATGTTGTGACAAATCCAGAGCGATTTTGACTGCGTCATCCGAATGAATGAAATTAGCGTGAACATATGCCTCCCGAAAACAGGAAAGGCCCTCTTTGATAATAGCCATGAACCCAAAAGATTTAATTTAAAGTTAACTCTGTGGAAACGGGGCTTTCAGGCGCCTGCCAAAGTCGTTTAACAGTGAACCGTCGTACCTCTGGACTAATGCTCGATGACAAAGCCACTCTGGCAGAAAGGTCAAACTTTTAATGCAGTTTAGCCCCAATGATGAGCGCATGGCATCCATACACACTAAGTGAAACCGACTGATGGAAAATTGGTAATCCTTTAAATGGTAATCAACGACATCTATCAGCAACGCATACCACAAACAATACTCCCTTGAGTCCAATCATCAAAGGGATGAAATCGCCAACCTTTTTTTTATAACGCACATCACATTTGATTATGGCCTCCCTGATAAGAACTGGAGAGGGCCATGTGGGTTCTTGTTGTTCAGGTTGAATCCACTCCCCCATGAGAACGTATCAGAGGCAGGAAGGAGGCATTCCAAACAGCCTCTTTCTATTTACCATGTCCACAGGAACACGGGCCTCTTCTGCCCTGGAGAGTCACCTTTTAGGCTCTGTACATGGAAACATTACATCGTGTTTGAGTGTAAAAACATCACACCCTTTTCAAAACTCTTTGCAATGCCCCAGGCAGCGAGACGTCTTCTGTTGACTGGAGAACGAGAGAGAGCACACACACACACACACACACACACACACACACACACACACACACACACACACACACACACACACACACACACACACACACACACACACACACACACACACACACACACACACACACACACACACACACACACACACACACACACACACACACACACAGAAAGCGCTGGAGGCGACATTGTTTTCTATCGCAGTGTGAATATTAGAGATGTTAACGGGCGTGTCTGAACTCTTTAGCGCTGAGTGTCCCTATCCAATCGGCTCCCAGCTCTACTTTAATGCTTTAATGCCCTACGACTGCGTTTTAACACACTCTTTAAAACACACTCGAAACAAGCTGCACACCTCAGTGACAACAGGCCCTGAAAAAAGACAGGAAGAACAATTATCTATTATCTAAGCTAACGCAACTTCCTGTCCGAAGTGCCACTTTCACCAAATGGCTTCCTGTGTAGGCCAGGCTAAGGGTCTGGCTGTCAAAGCCTGTAACATCTAACATAAAAAAGCGCCGTCTAACTTTCCGGCATAACTTTTTTATAGATATATAGAGATAGTGTTTTATGTTCGTCTTCCACAGCTTATCTACCCGCGAGTGCTGAGGGAGACTCGCCGAGTCACAGCAGCAGAAGGGCATTATAAATATTACAGACCAGGAAGTCTCTGCTTTCCAGTTACCGTCGCCCACACTACAGTATGTACCGACGCATCCCCACGGCAACCCAAAGACCAGCCCTATAAGCTGCTGCCTAGCTACACCCCAGTGGGAGACCAGAGAGTGGGACTGGTCAATTATTCAGCTGGCAGGGAGGGAAGGGAGGTGACCGGACGCTCACAGGACGAAAATATTTTAAAAAAAAAGTTGGCGAAATGTGTACGCAAATAAAAAAGAAAACAAATGCAACAGATGCGAGGAAATGGAAGAGATAAAACACTAAAGCTATATCTTCTTCATTGGTGTGCGCACCCAGCGGCTTTAAAGCGTGCCGAGCGAGAGAGATTACACCTTGGCTTCCTCTAAGCGACAGAGCGACTCTGCCATCGAGAAGTCCGCCTCCACAGGCACAAAAAATGTTACTTCACCACAGCGTCCTTCACACAATAGCTTTTTTCTGATTGGCTCGCGGAGGCAAAAAAAGGAAGGAGTTAAGATGAAATCGCAAACCATTTTCACCCCACGGTGACGGTACACCAAACAGCACTGCAGCCGTCACTAACAGCCCCCCCCCCCCGACAGGGACAGACTCTGCCTACAGATGTCTATACCTCTCTCTCTCTCTCTCTCTCTCTCTCTCTCTCTCTCTCTCTCTCTCTCTCTCTCTCTCTCTCTCTCTCTCTCTCTCTCTCTCTCTCTCTCTCTCTCTCTCTCTCTCTCTCTCTCTCTCTCTCTCTCTCTCTCTCTCTCTCTCTCTCTCTCTCTCTCTCTCTCTCTCTCTCTCTCTCTCTCTCTCTCTCTCTCTCTCTCTCTCCCGGTCGTTACACCAAACAAAGCCTCCCCTCGTTCACTCCCCATCCCTCCCCTCTAACCAGCCGTTCTCTCAGCAGAGCCTTTCCTGAGGACTGCGGCGGGCCCTAACCGGCTGTGCTCGGGCGGGGCCGCGGTCTGTTAAAGAAAGGCCCATTAGAGGGCGTTTAGCGACGGGTCTTTTCACCCTGTCTCTCTCCTGAGGGGGCCTGAAAGGGCCATACAGGCTGGAGTGACTGCTAATCGAATCAGTCCATGGGGGACCTGTCTCTGTCTGCCCTCGTCCCTGCTCTCACACACACACACACACACACACACACACACACACACACACACACACACACACACACACACACACACACACCTGTTTATTGACAGCATGTTAGGGGAGAAGGAGATTGACAGAGGAGAGAGAAGGACCGGTACAGAAAAAGAAAGCGACAAAGAAGAAAGGAACACCAAACAAAGAAAAACAGAGAGAGAAGGAGAGAGAGAGAGAGAGACAACTAGAGAGAAGGAGAGAGAGAGAGAGAGAGACAACTAGAGTGAAGGAGAGAGAGAGAGAGAAACAGAGAGAGAGAAGGAGAGAGAGAGAGAGAGAGAGAAGGAGAGAGAGAGAGAGAAACAACTAGAGAGAAGGAGAGAGAGAGAGAGAAACAGAGAGAGAAGGAGAGAGATGCAGAGACAAAGAGAGAGAGAGAGAGAGAGTGTGTGAGAGAGAGTGTGAGAGAGAAACAGAGAGAAAGACAGAGAGAAAGAGAGAGAGAGAGAGAGAGAGAGAAACAGAGAGAGAAACAACTAGAGAGAAGGAGAGAGAGAGAGAGAGACAGAGAGAGAAACAACTAGAGAGAAGGAGAGAGAAACAGAGAGAGAGAAGGAGAGAGAGAGAGAAACAGAGAGAGAAACAACTAGAGAGAAGGAGAGAGAGAGAGAGAGAGAGAGAGAGAGAGAGAAACAACTAGAGAGAAGGAGAGAGAGAGAGAGAGAGAGAGAGAGAGAGAGAGAGAGAGAGAGAGAGAGGTAGCGAGACAGAAATTGAGGTAGCGAGAGAGAGAGAAAGAGAGAGAGACAGAGAGAGAGAGGGAGAGAGAAGGAGAAGAAGAGGTGGTAAAGTATCCCTCTCCAATACGCTCCCCTCTTTGCAGTCTTTCACAGGACTCTCTGATATCAGCAGTAGCAGCCACAGGCTCTTTAATTAAATATGAAGAACCAGGTGGAGGCTGTGGAGGCTCTCCTCCAGCGATAGGGGGGCTCCACCGCACGCCTCGCCCCAGCCGGGATGACCTCAGGCTGGGGAAAGTCAACCCTCGTAGGAGACGGTTAATCCAGGTACCCCCACTACTTTAGGGGCAGGCAGCCAGCAATCTTTAGTCAAAGTTTTGTCCCCCCCCCTCCTCTCAGCCAGCCAGTCAGGTAACCAGTCATCAAACCAGCTAGCAAGCCAGTCAGACAGTACGTCAATCAGTCAGTCAGTCAGGTAACCAGTCATCAAACCAGCTAGCAAGCCAGTCAGACAGTAAGCCAGCTAGCCAGCCAGTCAGAGAGTAAGTCAGCCAGTTAGTCAGGTAACCAATCATCAAGCCAGCTAGCAAGCCAGTCAGACAGTACGTCAATCAGTCAGTCAGTCAGGTAACCAGTCATCAAACCAGCTAGCAAGCCAGTCAGACAGTAAGCCAGCTAGCCAGCCAGTCAGAGAGTAAGTCAGCCAGTTAGTCAGGTAACCAATCATCAAGCCAGCTAGCAAGCCAGTCAGACAGTAAGTCAGTCAGTCAGACAGGTAACCAGTCATTGAGCCAGCTAGCAAGCCAGTCAGACAGTAAGTCAGTCAGTCAGACAGGTAACCAGTCATTGAGCCAGCTAGTCAGTCAGTCAGACAGGTAACCAGTCATTGAGCCAGCTAGTCAGTCAGTCAGACAGGTAACCAGTCATTGAGCCAGCTAGCCAGTCAGTCAGACAGGTAACCAGTCATTGAGCCAGCTAGCCAGCCAGTCAGACAGTAAGTCAGTCAGACAGGTAACCAGTCATTGAGCCAGCTAGCCAGTAGAGCTTGGCCCGTCCACACAGAGCAAAGCACAGCTCAGCTGCCGCTCTGCTTTTGTTCACCGCAAACTAAGAGTGCATGATGTTTTGACGAGGACCACAGAGACACGTCCACTGTGGAAAACCAAACCTAACGCCTTTCCATAAAGAGATGGATAGGGCCGGCTAATTAAGACACGCAGACAGCCAGACTGTCATCATCAAACACCTCTAGGATGATACGACCTCACCAGGCCAAATAAAACATCTAAGAAATGAATTACAGATGGTTTTCATAAAGACCAGGGCTTGTTATATGACCGGGTGGTTTCTCTGTCTGTCTGTACCAGCTCTCAGCACACAACCACTGGGGGAAGTCTCAGCGTGTCTGGAGAGAGCATCCACCCACGCCCCATATTTTCCTGGGCAGGCAGGGGGCAGGCAGGGGGCAGGCAGGGGGCTACCCCCCCCCCCCCCTAAAGAGAGGGACAGACTGCTGGTTACTTCCACATGGATATATTCCCAAGCTGCCAAACCTATAACCGGGTTTAGTTTGTCAGGGAGCTACAGGGACTTAAGGAGGGCTGTGTTTATCAGGGAGCTACAGGAACTTAAAGAGCGCTGGGTTTGTCAGGGAGCTACAGGGACTTAAAAAGCGCTGGGTTTGTCAGGGAGCTACAGGAACTTAAGGAGCGCTGGTTTGTCAGGGAGCTACAAGGACTTAAGGAGCGCTGGGTTTGTCAGGGAGCTACAGGGACTTAAAGAGCGCTGGGTTTGTCAGGGAGCTACAGGGACTTAAGGAGTGCTGTGTTTGTCAGGGAGCTACAGGAACTTAAAGAGCGCTGGGTTTGTCAGGGAGCTACAGGGACTTTTGTCAGGGAGCTACAGGGACTTAAGGAGAGCTAAAGAGCGCTGGGTTTGTCAGGGAGCTACAGGGACTTAAGGAGCGCTGGGTTTGTCAGGGAGCTACAGGGACTTAAGGAGCGCTGGGTTTGTCAGGGAGCTGTAATCTCAGCCTCAGGGCTAAACTGTACTGTGGTCCTCGTTGTCATTCGCTGCCTATGAGAGACCTACTTCAGACCCAGCTACAAGGTCACTCTGGTATGGGCTATATGGGGCTCCGGTGTACACACACACGCACGCATGCACGCACGCACGCACGCACGCACACGCACACGCACACACAAATGCGCCCACACACACAGCAGAGATAGCTCTGACAGACACAGCTCAGTGGGTTCTCAGTAATAACCACTGGAGCGGATTCTCTGGGTCAGTGGGGGGATTACACACACACACACACACACACACACACGAAGCTAAGCACAGGTGCTCTCTCTCTCCTTTTCAAGCACACCCCTGCATCCATACTTAAACATAAAGACCCCCCCCGCACGCACGCACGCACGCACGCACGCACGCACGCACACACACACACAGGCCTGGAGTCAAGTTGCTGATGAGGACAGTAAAGGGCAGTCAGTGTGTGGTCCCCAGGGCAACGGCAGAAAGGCTGCCTCTGCTCCAACTCCTCTCCTCACCTCTCACTCCTCTCCTCTCTTCTAATGCCTCTCCTCTCTTCTCCTCTCCTCTCTCCGTCTCTTGCCCCGTGGCACAGAACCAAAGCAGAGCAAAAAGAACAGCATCACAAACAGCAGCTAAGGTCAACCTCCCTGCCTGTCCGACTGCCTCTCTGCAGCCTCGGGGTGGTGGTGGGGGTATGATAGCACGGGGGCAGGTCAGAGACAGGGTGCACAAAGCAGCAGGCTGTCAGGACAGGTAGCCCCCCCCCCCCCCCCCCAGGCAGAGGTGAAGAGGGCGGGCTGATTGTGGACCTGTCTCCTCCCTTCCTCACCCCAGGGCTGACAGGGAGAATGAACAGAGAGAAAAAGAGTGATAGAGAGATGGAGAGTGAGAGAGATTAAGGAGAGAGAGAGAGGGGGGGGGGCAAGTGGAATAGAGAAAGAGAGAGGTGATGGGAGACAGAAAAAGACAGAGAGAGAGGAGAAAGGGAACGAAAAAGCGAATGAGAGTGAAGAGAGAAACAGAGAGAGAGAGACAGAGAGAGAGCGAGAGGCAGAGAGAGAGAGAGAGAGAGGTAGAGAGAGAGAGAGAGAGAGAGAGGGTGAAAGACAGAGAAAAAGAGAGGTGGTGGTTGAGACCAAATCCTTCCTCGTCGACCTCCCAACATCCATCCTCCTGTGGTGAAACGGAGCGTGACCTTACGTGCCGTCGTCACGACGACGTGGCTCTCGATCGCACAGGGCAGGACCAGATAATTTCACACGTTCCCTGGGCGGACAGTGCTGTGACTCTACAGCTGGTTGGACAGACTGTGCTGTGACTCTACAGCTGGTTGGACAGACAGTGCTGTGACTCTACAGCTGTGGAGGAGGGACAGTGCTGTGACTCTACAGCTGGGGGGAGGGACAGTGCTGTGACACTACAGCAGGGGGGAGGGACAGTGCTGTGACACTACAGGGTGGAGGAGGGACAGTGCTGTGACTACAGCGGGGGGGCGGGACAGTGCTGTGACTCTACAGCTGGGGGGAGGGACAGTGCTGTGACTC
>JAPMUY010003295.1:145000-162500 GCA_026901105.3 Galaxias olidus
TACTCCAAAGTGTTTTTTTTTCCCATTCTCACCGTGTCAGGGAATTTGGCTCAGATTAGCCCTTTTATGTTCAAGCGTATTAACATATGGTGTGGGTCGACGATAGGGAGATGCATTCAATCATTACATTAATCTGCGCTTCAAATATTTGCCCCTCAGACTTCCAGAGCATGTTGATTTGATGTTAATGGAATTTGCAGAAGCTTATGGAATGGAAAGTCCCGGAATTGCGGTGTTGGTAACTATGGTTTCTGTCGTGTTAGTGAATCGGGTGACGCTGCGTGTCGGTTTTATGTTCTCCTGTGCGAGAGACAGCAAAGCGTGCCTCGTGAAACGAGACATCCTGCGAACGTTTGATTCAACATAACCCTTTGTTCCCTGCGTTACTTCTACCTGAAGAATTCACAGAAGCTGTGGAAACCAATTTGTAGAAACTCTTGCCTAGAGTTGTCCCCTTCGAATATTGAAGTGACTTGGTGCAAAATGAGAGCTTTTATTCCCATATGAAAAGGATTCCATAATGCAATATAATGTCTGATATTCTGATTGAAAATGCATTTTTCATGAACAGAGAAGGTTTTAGTTTTTTTACTGCTTTTTTTCTCTCCTCCAGACTGCACTTAATTCTGATCGAATTCTCGCCCTTCACTTTAAGCCAGCAGGGGGATTCTTAGATTGATGAGAACCCTCCTAATGAAAACCAAGGAGTATTTTCATTAAGTCTGGCCCACCCTCACACGCCACTCTGAACACACACTCATTCGAAGCACTTTGGAGAATAAGAGGGATTTCTTTTATGAGGTCATAAATGAGAACCACAAAGGTGGGCAGTGACGGCGAGGTGAAGCATGGCTTCAGGGAAGGTGGCCACATTAAGATGGCCGCTGCTGAGAGGGAGACAGCATGAGACGGACACATGGCCTCCTTCTCAAACTTTAATTAAGGTAATTTCACAGCACATGGCAAACTTGGCCCACTCACACACTACTATTACTGCACACACACACACACACACACACACACACACACACACACACACACACACACTACTATTACTGCATACACACACACACACACACACACACACACACACACACACACACACACACACACACACACACACACACACACACACACACACACACACACACACACACACACACACACACACACACACACACACACACACACTTCACAAACCATTACTACTGCACACACACACACACACACACACACACACACACACACACACACACACACACACACACTTCACAAACCATGCACACACACACACACACACACACACACACACACACACACACACACACACACACACTATCACACAACACACACACACACACACACACACACACACACACACACACACTGTGTTAATGTACACAAACCATCTAAATATTGTGCACACAGAACATAAACACTTGCAGCAAACACCCAAACAAACATACACACACACACCCACACGTCTTCCTCCTAAGGCTTCAGAAAGTGAAGCACAGCCTCCTCAGACCTGAAATCCTTTTTAACACGCACCAGACACACTGAGATGGGCCCTGCGTGACTGGGGACCAGATGCCTCGTGGATGAATCCTAAACCTTTGCCAGGCCAGAGAGAGAGAGAGAGAGAGAGAGAGAGAGAGAGAGAGAGAGAGAGAGAGAGAGAGAGAGAGAGAGAGAGAGAGAGAGAGAGAGAGAGAGAGAGAGAGAGAGAGATGGGGAGGGAGAGAGAGAGAGCGAGAGAGAGAGAGAGAGAGAGAGCGAGAGTGAGCGAGAGAGAGAGAGAGAGAGAGAGAGAGAGAGAGAGAGAGAGAGAGAGAGAGAGAGAGAGATACAGAGAGAGAGAGAGAGAGAGAGAGAGAGAGAGAGAGAGAGAGAGAGAGAGAGAGAGAGAGAGAGAGATGGAGAGTAGAGAGAGAGAGAGTGGACGTCACTGTGCTTTGGCTTTCAGGCCATCTGAGGGCCTGGCACTCTCTCCATGGCCGTGTGGGACCTGCTCTAAGCGCACAAGTTCTCAACGTCTGCCTTCAGAGAGGGGGGGCAGATGAAAGCGTGCGTTGACGTCACGCTATCAGCTTCTTGGCAAAGTAAAGTTCAATCTCCTCTTGTCTCAGAATACAAAATGTCATGAATAAATTATAGTGTGTGGAAGCCCTGGTGAAACGGAACGTTATCACCAAACCCCCCGTCTTGAAAACACCCTAACCCTCTTCACTGGAGGAGGCCTTTCCTTATCATTTGAAGACCCCCCCCCCCCCCCCAAAGAAGACCAGACATGAAACAAAATGCTACAAATCTACAGACGACTGTCGTGAAGAAACGGACCAAGTCCTCAATCGAAAAGATCAACTTTTATAAACTATAGGAGCGGAGCCTAAAAGGTTCAAAGCTGCCTTTCTATTTAGGCTCTAAACTGCCATTGGGCCCAGACACAGAGTATCCCTCAGTTTAAACAAACACAACTACAAAAAGTGATAGACAAACAGCCAGACTATTCTCGCCCCTCAGGAGTTATTAGATGACCCAATGAACCCACAGCCAGACTCCCCACACCACCCCTCCATATAGGAGCTCTCTGTGACCCAATGAACTCCCCCACACCCAGAGCTCTCCCCACACCACACCCTCCATATAGGAGCTCTCTGTGACCCAATGAACCCACAGCCAGACTCCCCACACCACCCCTCCATATAGGAGCTCTCTGTGACCCAATGAACCCACAGCCAGACTCCCCACACCACCCCTCCATATAGGAGCTCTCAGTGACCCAATGAACCCACAGCCAGACTCCCCACACCACCCCTCCATATAGGAGCTCTCAGTGACCCAATGAACCCACAGCCAGACTCCCCACACCACCCCTCCATATAGGAGCTCTCAGTGACCCAATGAACCCACAGCCAGACTCCCCACACCACCCCTCCATATAGGAGCTCTCTGTGACCCAATGAACCCACAGCCAGACTCCCCACACCACCCCTCCATATAGGAGCTCTCAGTGACCCAATGAACCCACAGCCAGACTCCCCACACCACCCCTCCATATAGGAGCTCTCAGTGACCCTACTTTTTTCTGTCCCTTTCAGTACCTCTGACAAATACACCTGGATATCACAAATAGACTAAAACTAATACTGAAACGAATCTAAACTAAACTAAAACTAAGCCTTTAAAAAAATTCTAAAACTAAACTAGCAAACCCACTTTAAAAAAAGAATTAAAACTAAACTGAAATGTAGCATGAAAAGTCCAAACAAAATAAAAATAAAATCTAATGAAAAATGCAAAACTACAATACCCTTGGTCCCCCTTTTTGTGACAACGGCCATTATAATAAGTGCAGCAGGGCTTTCCTTAGCGCTGTCTCTCTGAGCTGCGGCCTATTCAATCAGTCCTGAACAATGGGGAAGGGTTTGTGACAGTTTGAACAGCTCCTTCTCTGCAGAGAGACTGTAATAAATGTGTGGTTAAAAAAAGGCTTTAATGATCAGGCCACTTATTTTAGATGATCATGTGGCGGGCAACTAGCCTGTAATAATCATACACGACATATTACATTCAGTATATTATGTGCTTTCTCAACCCAATATGAATATAAGACTAAACACGAATAAGAATATAATATAATTATAAGAATAAATCTATTTTTGTTTTAATGTCCAATAGTTTATGTAGGGCACATGTGGGCGTATGTGTTTGCAAGAATTATTCATTAAACCTAAATGTCTATAATTCATGACATACTGGATTTGTTGGCTGTTTTCTTCAGGTTTGTTTATAAAAAAATAGAGCCATAACAGTATAAAGGCAAGACACATAAAAAAATCAATTTTGGATCTTTTCAGAAACTTCACTCAAGCACTTTGAAAACCCAAACTATTTCACACCAACAATCTTTATAACAGAATTTTTCTCCCTGAAGCTGTCAGCTCAAAATATGATATGCAACCCACACACTTCATATTTTCCACACACAACTATTTACAACACTTTACCATTGACAGAAGATCCACATATATAATTGAAAGTTAAAATCTAAGCAATTTGGCAGTGATTTTGCCAGGCTGCAGCATACAACTTCAGCCAATGTGCTTATCCTGTCTTAAATTGTCTTAAAGAAACAACACTGCATAGAAAGTACAACACGCATGTCAAAGATAACATAGCAGACTGTGCTTCGTCACAAACACATACTAATATATAAGAATACATGAACTAGTCATTGGATACAGTTAAAACAGAGAATTCAGCATGAGTATAAAACAAATTCTTAAATAAAGTGTAAATACATTATTAAATGCTGCTTTTAGGCCTAAATAAAACAGGGTTTTTTCCTGAGCTGAATATGCCGTGCGTGGAGAAAAGACGTTAGTGGGAATTCAATGAGCCCCAGTCAGAGGAATGGGAGGGGAAGTGGCCCCAGGGGCAACCGTAATAAAAACAAGCGTTTTGAATATCCAAATCCTTTTTTTCATAATCCATTTTAAATCCTGCCCAGTCGCCCTCTTTAGGGAAAAATATGGCCAGAGCCAGCAAATTCATTTGAAGAAACTCAAAAACCGTAACGGCCACGCCTCACCTCCCTCCTCGTCCCAAAAAATGTATATCAACGATGCCTTTACAGTGCTAAGAAGCCAGTGGGGCAGAAGACAGCCATTACGCAGAAAGCAGCACTATACATATGCAAATCTCTGGGGAAGAGTCCCTACAAACATATTTCAGTCGCCGGGGCGACCAGACGGAAATAAATAACCCCAAAAATCACGCACAGTGCAAATGGCGAAGCAAAGGGATTCTCCCACTCCTCACAGAACGACTAGCTTCTGCTGGGGAGAGATAGGGCTCACTGTATGTACTGTAAATGGCTGCCGGCGGTCTCAGGGGAGCACGTAGGAGGGAAAAGCAGCGCTCTGGCCAGCTGCAGCCTGGTGTTATAGGCACTAGCAGCTGTCGTACTGTAGGCCTGCACAGAGGGAAATGAGCTAGCATCTGTCCATCTGTGCCTCGACCTCCTGTAGTTAGTGGCTCTTTGATGGAGGGGACGGAGGGTCCAGACTTTGGTCAGCGTAGGTACAGAGGTGTATCAGATGGTACAGTATAGATGGCGTTGTGTGGCTGAACAGCGTTGTGTTTTGGAGACTTGTTTCATATCAGGCCATGCTAAAAGGCAGAGTATGAATGTCGTTTCCATCTTATCTGGCAAAGACCAGTGTTAAAGCTGGCCCGCGTTCTTCTTTGATGTACTGCTTGAAACGTTTTGTTTTGTTTGTTTGTTTTAGTTTGTTTTAGCTTTTGGCACGGACATCATGGAGTAGACTCTAAACTCGAGTCAGATGGAGGAGTCCAGAGCACTAGGCCATGTGGGATCAAACGCCTCAGTCTTCTGACTAGAGTGAAGTTAATGTACCAATAAGTCAATTCTCCAGAAGTCATCAGTCTTTCCCGACCCGGAAAACAAGCCATCAACTGGTGCTGGGATGTGTGCTGTTCTGTGCTCCACCAGTGGGAGGGGGGCTGCTGACTTGGGGTCAGATGTAAAAACCCACCTCTGCAGTCTGTGGAGTGGGGTTAAGTGACTCAGATGTTAAGTGCCATACAAGAGGGTCTAATAGAGTGGGGTTAAGCGACTCAACGAGCTCCAATCAGAACTGACAGTACATGGGAAAAACATGGGATTCAAAAGCTTCTCCAAAGTGACTTCTCCCTAACCCCCACAACCTCCCATGGTGATGACCCACCCCCCCCCCGTGCGGAGAGTGCACTGGGTTGAGCTGGGGCAGCGCTGGCCCTCCCCGCGGGTGAGGCCTGATCTATTTGGGGTAGTCTTGGCGATGGGTTCTCTCTGTGAGGGGCGGCCACCCCCCCATTCATCAGACACTGGCACCGAGAGTGGGCTGACGCTGTCATATCCCTTCCATGGGGGAGAGCTATATTTGAAAGCTGACATTATCTCTCTCTCTCTCTCTCTCTCTCTCTCTCTCTCTCTCTCTCTCTCTCTCTCTCTCTCTCTCTCTCTCTCTCTCTCTCTCTCTCTCTCTCTCTCTCTCTCTCTCTCTCTCTCTCTCTCTCTCTCTCTCTCTCTCTCCTCATTCCTGTTGTCACTCGCTCATGCTTTCTCTCCCTCCCTCCTGTCTTCCACCTTTCCCTCATGACACAGCAGCCCTACCCCGTCCCCCTCTCCATGCCCTCACTTTCTCTACTTTCACACAGAGTTTGCTTTTCTCCTCAACTTAAAACACAGGCCACTTCATGATGCCCAACACATTTGTTCTGCCTGTCCAAAAGACCTCCCTTGAATGATGTATAATCAGCTTAAAGTGTTCTTTTTCTATGACAGAATGTTTTGTTTGTGAACCTCTCACCCTTCACAACACGCCTCTACGTGTCTGCCTTCATAACACACGGTTAAAGATGGGGGAAAAGTGGCACAGGAGAATATGAACCAGGCTCCCGTCTCGCTGTGTGTGATCTGTGTTCTAGCCACCAGGCAGCTGGAGGCACACCCTGAGCAGACTCCACCATCCCACTCTCAAGTCACCGGGGAGAGACGGTCACCCTGCATCAGTACCAGGGCTTTGCAACGTAAGGGTTTGTAAAAGGACATCTACAAGCTGAAAACAAGCGATAGCGCTGTTGGAGGAATTCCACTCCCCATTAAAACATCCACTCTGGTCGTAAACATAAGGTCCCTTTTTGCACATAGCACAAAAGAGGAACACAGTTAAGAACGTCTAGAGGGGAACACATAGTTCTCTGCACCTTTACTGGGTGCACTTTGGGTGAGGCGCACTTTGGGTGAGGTGCACTTTGGGTGAGGTGCACTTTGGGTGAGGGGGGGTGGGGTGGGGGGGGGGCTCTCACCTTTTCCCGGGAATTGATTTTGTTTCAGAGGAACAGCCTCGGTCACCACGGAGACCCTCGGACACAGCGTTGATGTGATTCTTGGCGAATGGCAAGTGAAACACGATGTTCTACAAACTAATCCGACATCCAATTTTGGCCCACTGGCCCATCTTCCACACTCGCCACCAGCTGACAGTGTTTGTTAAGGGGATGTGAGATCAATACCACCCAGTTGTTATGACAGCATGGAGTTGTTAGCATCACACCGTGTGTGTGTGTGTGTGTGTGGGCGCGTTTTTGGATTTGGTGTGTGTGAGTCTAGTGCAAGGCAATACATCCACACTTTTGTGAGACTGTGTGTGTGTGTTTGTGTGTGTGTGTGTGGGTCTAGTGCAAGGCAATACGTCCATAATTCTATGAGAATGTGTGTGTGTGTGTGTGTGTGTGTGAAACCGAGTGAGAAAGAAGAGAGAGAGAGCGGGTGAGCGAGCGTGTTTGCATGTTTGTATATGCATAACCATGGAAGGGTCTTTGAGCGGAAGACATTATTCCTCTGATCAGAGCTGCTTACACCCTGGTCCTTTCCCCCTCTTCCTCTTCATGAGAAAGAGCTAGGCTGTTCAGCCGTGCTACGGTTTGAATTAAAACTCCTAAGTAAGCAGAGAGAGATGGGGAGAGAAGAGAAGAGAAGAGGAGAGAATGTTCAGCTGAGGAGAGACTGGAATTCCAGGATTGGAAACCTCCTCCTCCCAGAGGGTGAAAGTCAAAAAAAATTGGAGCGCAGAGCACCGCCTTGTTTCTCCATTTTCAGGTCAGGGTCGGAAAACTGCCGAGCTCATCCTTACTAGATGCTATGGCAACCTACGATAATTACACGTTCAACTGTCTCGGTCTCTCTCTCTCTCCCTCTCCCTCCCTCCCTCCCTCCCTCCCTCCCTCTCTCCCTCCCTCCCTCCCTCTCTCTCTCCCTCTCCCCCTCCCTCCCTCTCGCCCTCTCCCTCCCTCCCTCCCTCTCTCTCCCCCTCCCTCCCTCCCTCCCTCCCTCCCTCTCGCCCTCTCCCTCTCTCTCCCCCTCTCTCTCTCTCTCTTCATATAGTGTCTTCTAATTTCTAAATATGCGGCAGGGCAGTTTGTCAAAACTATCTCAGCCTTAGCAATTAGAACATATTAAAGCCAAGCCCATGCCAGCTAACAGGGCTCCACTGGGTTTATAGAGCACGGGGCCGGAGGACATTAAGGATCCTAAGTGCAGCTCAGGCCCAACACGCCACAGACCGCGGCTGCATAGAGAACCAGGAGCGTGTGTGAGAGGCCTACTACACCTTTCCTTGACAGTCATTAAGAGCCATGCGGTCCGCTAAGCTGGGCTCCAGTCCAGTGCTGGTCGATGGGCCTCTGTTAAAGCCTTCTTCTAAGCACCACACCACCGGCCACACAAGGGCTCTGCACTCGAAAAACCCCATCGTCAGAACTCGCCGGCATCATTTCCCCCTCCCCCCTCCCCCCGTGCACCGCCCCGCCAGAGAAGCAATCTCTGGCATCATCTAAATGAAGGGGTAATGAAAGAAGACAACTATCTGGCACGCAAGATAAAAAACATTCAGTCAGGCTTCCAGAGGAGAGAGGCGGGGAGCATGAGAGAGAAAAGGGGAGAGAGAGAGGAGAGAGAGAGAGAGAGAGAGAGAGAGAGAGAGAGAGAGAGAGAGAGAGAGAGAGAGAGAGAGAGAGAGAGAGAGAGGTGCATCAGGAGTCAGCAAACAGAGAGAGAGAGATGTTTTTCCTATTAACATATCACAGTCCTCATTTGAACCCTCAGCTGGAAACCTGCAGTCATCTAACCCGGCAGAAAACAACCCTTTGCACTCACCCTCACTCCCAAAGGCCTCATCCAAGATCCTCTGTGAGATGCTATCGCCTTACGACCTCCTACGACTGCCATCCCCCGTGTGTCTGTGTGTGTGTCTCTGTGTGTGTGTGTGTGTGTGTGTGTGTGTGTGAGGACATGGGTGGTAATTAACACTGGGGGAAAGGCAGAGATTAATGAAAGAGGGAGTCTTTGTTTCGGAAGTGCCACGGCAGACAAATGTAAGGCGCTCTCCTCTCCCCTCCCCTCCCCTCTCCTCCCCTCCCCTCCCCTCTCCCCTCTCCCCTCCCCTCTCCCCTCTCCCCTCCCCTCTCCCCTCCCCCCTCCTCTCTCCCCTCTCCTCTCTCCCCTCTCTCCCCTCTCTCCTCTCTCCCCTCTCCTCTCTCCTCTCCCCTCTCCCCTCCCCTCCTCTCTCCTCTCTCCTCCCCTCCCCTCCCCTCCCCTCCCCTCCTCCCTCTCCCCTCTCCCCTCCTCCTCTCCCCCTCTCCCTCGATCCTCTCCCCGATCCTCTCCCCTCCCCTCTCCTCTCCTCTCCTCTCCTCTCCTCTCCTCTCCTCTCCTCTCCTCTCCTCTCCTCTCCCCTCCTCTCCTCTCCTCTCCCCTCCCCTCCCCTCTCCTCTCCTCTCTCCTCTCCCTCCCCTCCCTCTCCATTCCCCTCTCCCCTCCCTCTCCCCTCCCCTCTCCCCGATCCTCTCCCCGATCCTCTCTGAGCTGAGCCAGCTCTTATCCTCCCCCACTGGAAAAGCCAAACTTCTCAGATGACTTTTATAAGGAGAGTGAACATTAAATAGCTGTCTGTGATTGTTCTCATAGCGCTGGTTTCTATACGGTCAAAGACGATGAGGCAGGACTCAATGTCTGAACCTTTAGCTTGGACTAGGAAATATATGTATGTTTGAAATTAATGCAACATGATTATAATACAGCTGAGCAGCCGAGTAAGTCAAAGGTTCTGGAGAGATATGATGGCTAAAATGTCCTCCACATTGAGTCACTTCAACCTCGTCGCTACATACAAAAATGTCTATACGCTGTTCTGAAAATACTAATCTTGTACACGGTGTTCAACCTACTGGAACTGTTGCCCCAGTGACTATTACACCGTCCATAGAGCTCAGGGCCAGTCTCTTTCTGGTGACTTATCCAGTGATTACTACAGAGAAACAGGCCATTCGCTTTGGTTGCACACGGTTCATTTTCCTCATGATCGACTCTGGCTTGCTGTTTGCTCCAGCATTTGTACCACACATACTGTAACGGAGCATGGATATTGTCTGGCAAAGAAATTAATTGCTCAAAAACAACCCTCCCACGCACACAAATAAGGTTGTCTTCGCGTCTATCGGGAGCTTAAGATTGTGCTTAATGAAGGTGAAATATATTTTGGTTTTTTATTCGTGCGGGGGCTCTCAACGGGAGCTGAGGGGTTCTGTGGATGAATAAAACATGGTATATATACCTAGTTACATAATCCCTAATACAGGCAGGAGAGAGGCTAGCGTATATACCTATTACATAATCCCTGATACTAGAGTATATACCTATTTACATAATCCCTGATACTAGAGTATATACCTAGTTACATAATCCCTGATACTGGCAGGAGAGAGGCTTGCGTATATACCTAGTTACATAATCCCTGATATGGGCGGGAGAGAGGCTAGCGTATATACCTAGTTACATAATCCCGGATACTACCGTATATAATCCCTGATATGCCAGGAGAGAGGCTAGCGTATATACCTAGTTACATGATCCCTGATGCACCAGAAGCGAGGCTAGGGTATATACCTAATTAGACAATCCCTGATATGCCAGGAGAGAGGCTAACCTATATACCTAGTTACGTAATCCTTGATATGCCAGGATAGAGGCTAACGTATATACCTAGTTACGCAATCCCTGATATGCCAGGAGAGAGGCTAACGTATATACCTTGTTACGTAATCCCTGATATGCCAGGAGAGAGGCTAACGTATATACCTAGTTACGTAATCCCTGATATGCCAGGAGAGAGGCTAACGTATATACCTTGTTGCGTAATCCCTGATATGCCAGGAGAGAGGCTAACGTATATACCTAGTTACGTAATCCCTGATATGCCAGGAGAGAGGCTAACGTATATACCTTGTTACGTAATCCCTGATATGCCAGGAGAGAGGCTAACGTATATACCTAGTTACGTAATCCCTGATATGCCAGGAGAGAGGCTAACGTATATACCTAGTTACGTAATCCCTGATATGCCAGGAGAGAGGCTAACGTATATACCTAGTTACGTAATCCCTGATATGCCAGGAGAGAGGCTAACGTATATACCTAGTTACGTAATCCCTGATATGCCAGGAGAGAGGCTAACGTATATACCTAGTTACGTAATCCCTGATATGGCAGGAGAGAGGCTAACGTATATACCTAGTTACGTAATCCCTGATATGCCAGGAGAGAGGCTAACGTATATACCTAGTTACGTAATCCCTGATATGCCAGGAGAGAGGCTAACGTATATACCTAGTTACGTAATCCCTGATATGCCAGGAGAGAGGCTAACGTATATACCTAGTTACGTAATCCCTGATATGCCAGGAGAGAGGCTAACGCATATACCTAGTTACGTAATCCCTGATATATGCCAGGAGAGAGGCTAACGTATATACCTAGTTACGTAATCCCTGATATGCCAGGAGAGAGGCTATCGTATATAACTATTTACGTAATCCCTGATATGCCAGGAGAGAGGCTAACGTATATACCTAGACACACGTAATCCCTGATATGCCAGGAGAGAGGCTCTCTCTCTCTCTCTCTCTCGTAATCCCTCTCTCTCCCAGGAGAGAGGCTAACGTATATACACTAGTTACGTAATCCCTGATATGCCAGAGAGAGGCTAACGTATATACCTTGTTACGTAATCCCTGATATGCCAGGAGAGAGGCTAACGTATATACCTAGTTACGTAATCCCTGATATGCCAGGAGAGAGGCTAACGTATATACCTAGTTACGTAATCCCTGATATGCCAGGGAGAGAGTTACGTAATCCCTGATATGCCTTGCTTACGTATATACCTTGTTACGTAATCCCTGATATGCCAGGAGAGAGGCAGCACTATCGAGGTTCTGTGGAAAAAAAAAAAGAAAAGAAAAAAGAGGGCGAGACTTTTTTGTCTCCGACTTTTGTATCTTGCCGGGAGCCGGTCGGCAGGAAACCTGGACCAGGAAGATTCAGCCGCACACAGACAATGAGGACCTGACACACCACCCCCACATCCATCTCTCTCTCTCTCTCTGTTTCTCTCTCTCGCTCTCTCGCTCTCTCTCTCTCGCTCTCTCTCTCTCGCTCTCTCTCTCTCGCTCTCTCTCTCTCTCTCTCTCTCTCGCTCTCTCTATATATATCTCTCCCACTCTCTATCCCTCTCTCTCTCCCTCTCTCTCGCTCTCTCTCTCTCTCTCTCTCTCTCTCTCTCTCTCTCTCTCTCTCTCTCTCTCTCAGAAGGATGTCTTCGCTCTCGCTCGCTCTCTCTCTCCTCAGTGAAATCCCTACAACACACAAACACACACAGTTACTGCAACAAATGCATTTGTGTGGAACACCATTTCCTACATGTCCCCCCTCCCCCACCCTGAGTTGTGACACGCTGACTTCAAACGCCGATTAGAATGACATTTGAATTGGCATCTCTTCCAGGCGTGGGGCTTGATTCCAGGGTACAGCGCACGCTTTCCTTGCTTATCTCCTTTTCTCAAAACTGTGCTTTGTTGAAGGGCAGGATGTCACTGACGCTTCAGGCATTTGTCCTAGAGAAACTTGTGTGTGTGTTTGTCTGTCAGCATGTGTCTGTGTGTGTGTGTGTGTGTGTCTGTGTATCTGTCAGCATGTGTCTGTGCGTGTGTGTCTGTGCGTGTGTGTCTGTGTGTGTCTGTGTGTGTGTCTGTGTATCTGTCAGCATGTGTCTGTGCGTGTGTGTCTGTGTGTGTGTGTGTGTGTGTGTGTGTCTGTCAGCATGTCTGTGTGTGTGTGTGTGTCTGTCAGCATGTGTGTGTGTGTGTGTGTGTGTGTGTGTGTGTGTGTGTCTGTCAGCATGTGTCTGTGTGTGTGTGTGTGTGTGTGTGTGTGTGTGTGTCAGCATGTGTCTGTGTGTGTGTGTGTGTGTGTGTGTGTCTGTGTGTGTGCGTGTGTGTGTGTGTCTGTGTGTGTGTGTGTGTGTCTGTCAGCATGTGTCTGTGTGTGTGTGTGTGTGTGTGTGTGTGTGTTTGTCTGTCAGCATGTGTCTGTGTGTGTGTCTGTGTATCTGTCAGCATGTGTCTGTGCGTGTGTGTCTGTGTGTGTGTGTGTGTGTGTGTGTGAGAGAGGACAAGCCAGATACAAGAATGAGTCAATAGACATCCATCAGGCTTGACACACCTCCACAATAGCTGGCCCTCAAAGTCTCTGGAGTCAAGGGAGTGAGCTAAAGCGAGTGTGTGTGTGTGTGTGTGTGTGTGTGTGTGTTTGTTTGTGACCCTGTTTTGGTGTCCTTGCCAGGCCCCTTGCCAGAGAAAGACAAATGAAATCAGAACAGACAGACAGGAGGTAAAACCATTCTACTCCTCCTTTATAAAAGCCCTACAGATGGACTGGAGCCCAGGATGTGTTTTCCTCTTTGTTTGATCTTCCTGAGCTGAACAGGAAGGACAGAAGGCGCTCCAGTGGTCCTCAGAAACACCGCCACCACGGGACAAAAACCTCACGCCCAACAGAACAACCACAACTCTCGCCCAACAGAACATAGAGACAGAAAAAACAACTCATAGATAACTACAGATAGAGTGAGGGTGGTGGAGATAGGTCATAGGTCAACTCATAGGTAACTACAGAGAGAGTGTGAGGGGGTGGAGATAGGTCATAGGTCAACTCATAGGTAACTATAGATAGAGAGTGTGAGGGGGGTGGAGGTCGGTCCTAGGTCACCTCATAGGTAACTATAGATAGAGAGTGAGGGGGGTGGAGGTAGGTCATAGGTCACCTCATAGGTAACTATAGATAGAGGGTGTGGGGGGGGGTGGAGGTAGGTCATAGGTCACCTCATAGGTAACTATAGATAGAGAGTGTGAGGGGGGGTGGAGGTAGGTCATAGGTCACCTCATAGGTAACTATAGATAGAGAGTGTGAGGGGGTGGAGGTAGGTCATAGGTCACCTCATAGGTAACTATAGATAGAGGGTGTGAGGGGGGTGGAGGTAGGTCATAGGTCACCTCATAGGTAACTATAGATAGAGGGTGTGAGGGGGGTGGAGGTAGGTCATAGGTCACCTCATAGGTAACTATAGATAGAGAGTGTGAGGGGGGTGGAGGTAGGTCATAGGTCACCTCATAGGTAACTATAGATAGAGAGTGTGAGGGGGGTGGAGGTAGGTCATAGGTCACCTCATAGGTAACTATAGATAGAGAGTGTGAGGGAGGTGGAGGTAGGTCATAGGTCACCTCATAGGTAACTATAGATAGAGAGTGTGAGGGAGGTGGAGGTAGGTCATAGGTCACCTCATAGGTAACTATAGATAGAGGGTGTGAGGGGGGTGGAGGTAGGTCATAGGTCACCTCATAGGTAACTATAGATAGAGAGTGTGAGGGGGTGGAGGTAGGTCATAGGTCACCTCATAGGTAACTATAGATAGAGAGTGAGGGGGGTGGAGGTAGGTCATAGGTCACCTCATAGGTAACTATAGATAGAGAGTGTGAGGGAGGTGGAGGTAGGTCATAGGTCACCTCATAGGTAACTATAGATAGAGAGTGTGAGGGAGGTGGAGGTAGGTCATAGGTCACCTCATAGGTAACTATAGATAGAGAGTGTGAGGGGGGTGGAGGTAGGTCATAGGTCACCTCATAGGTAACTATAGATAGAGTGTGTGAGGGGGGTGGAGGTAGGTCATAGGTCACCTCATAGGTAACTATAGATAGAGAGTGTGAGGGGGGTGGAGGTAGGTCATTGAGTGTCTGTTCCTGACATCGACGGCCATGTTTTCCCCGTACAGCCTGGTGAGCCACTTCATGGAGAACCGACGAGGACTCTTAATCTGTACTTCTGACCTGGTAACCACGGCAACTGACGTGTGTCGCCTATTTACTCGCTCAAAAAACACCTGTGCTTTTGCATGCATGCAAAAAGTATAAATGCACAAGCTTATAAATAACATAACATACATATACAGTGCACATATGTAAATAAACACGTAGGTTCTACATGTGCAGTACAGTTCCTTCTCTCCCTGTTTAACACTATGCTACACACACACACACACACACACACACACACACACACACACACACACACACACACACACACACACACACACACACACACACACACACACACACACACACACACACACACACACACACACACCAAACATACAGCACCATACGTGTCAACATTCTGAACATAAGTCACGGTGAGGCGGGGGCAGTTCTCCGGGGTCTTCATCTCAATTCATCATATCGGTGTATGTGTATGCGTGTGTCTCTGTGCACGTGTGTGTGTGTGTGTGTGTGTTTGTGTGTGAGGCAGCCCAGGAAGGAGGCAGCTCTCTAAATAAACACAGACTGAGATCGGCTGTGAGAGGAGTGCACTTCTTCTGACACATTTCTGGATGCTGGAGGAACCCCCCCCCCCCACACACACACACACACACACACACACACACACACACACACACACACACACTCAGGCAAGGAATGGCTGCTCACCAAGCTGTTGACGTCTTAAATATTAAGGGCACACAGTCATTATTCTGGGATGCATTGGGGACCCGAATAGAAGCAGTCACGCGTAGAGCGCCAGTTCTCCCTCTTCCCATCATTCCTATTCATCTGCATTTAATTCCTTAATTTCTTAACTCCAATTTGGAATCTTTTTTTGAGGCTTAAGAAGAAAGTAAAGAACAGCTTTTTGTTTGTGGTGGTGTTGGGGGGTGGGGGGCTGGGGGGGTCATGCAGTGACTCTGAGAGGAAACAATGATTAAACGAAAGCCAGAGGAAGGGTCCACGTTTTGATCTATAGACCCTGCAGCGAGGAGCGCTGGCCTTCTCCAAATAATAACAATAAAAAACAAACCCCGCCAAACATTTACACTGTGGAGATCCATCACCTCCCAAACGAGCCGGACCGACTCCTCTCTGTTTTCATCTCCGGAGCGCTCAGCGGATCCCGTCTGTTTCAATTTGGTGTTTTCTAGGACACGGTTAACTCCCCTAGCGGGACGCTCTCCCTCGGAAACGCCGACTGCGGAGGTAATCAACAAAGCCTCGCGCGTAAACATCCAGACTGGCCCACTTCATGAAATCAACAAGCGGCTGAATTGATGGACTGATACTATAGGGTCCCTTTGGGGGTGGGTGGGCTTGATTAGCGTGACGGGGGCCCGCTGGGTTGCCGGGGTTGCCTCAGAGAGACTGTGTCCAGCTGTTGCTCTGATATCTCGCCCTGTGCACCTGTGCTCCCCTCGCTCCCTTTCAGCCCTCCCCATTGATGACGTCATCCTGATGTTACTCGGCAACCCGCTGGATCACAGCAGGACACTCGAGCCAAACACAAACACTAACAAACACGAACGCGCATGTAAACAAGTGTTCAGGGCAAAATAAACGCGTTCAGAACTGCACACACAGACAAAGTCACGCAGCCTGTCAGATATCAGACAGCCACTATGGTGGAGCAAACAGAAAGGCCATCCCTCACGCACGACAAACACAAACAAAACATAAGCTTGTTTATTTTTTCCATGATATTTCCTCACGCTTTAGGGACTATTTCTGTGGTGTTACATTCCATGGAGGAAGCCAAGCAAAGCAATTCATATCCTGGACAATGATAAGAGAAAAGCATCTTACTAGTCCTATCTCAGCGCTAGATATAGAGAGGAAGAGGGAGCGGAGTGTTCCTCCTGGAGCGCTTTGTGTGTGTGTGTGTGTGTGTGTGTGTGTGTGTGTGAGTGTGTGTGTGAGCGTGAGTGTGTGTCCTGTCTTCACGCTGGCCTGGGAAGCTCTGCGGTCTATGAAGCGCCCGTGGACAGATCGATACTCCACAATCGGACTGTTCCCTCCACAGGGTCGCCGTGGGAGAAATCACTATCCTTCAGCTTCCACCCTCCAGGAGCTCCCCCCGGGGGGGGGCACCAATTCAATTACAGCCCGTCAGATTACAGCTTCAATAACCCTCGACCCTCCTGAGACCCTGGCTAACCAAACACACACGAGAAACATACGAGACACACACATACGTCTCGAAGATAAACCGAGCCACTGCCTTCATCATCATCATCAGGCCTCTGTGACAGCTGACACCTGCTGAGTTAGACAGAAAACTGAAATATTAGATCAATAAAAAGCCTTGGGATGCGCTCCTGCCATCAGGTTCAGTTGACCCAAAGCAAAGAAAGCTTCCTGTAATCCAAACGGCAGGGGAAAGGTCAGCACCCGGGGAAAACAAAGAGGGGAGAGGAGCAGAGATGTGCAGTGAACTTCTCTGTGCTAATTCATCCAAAAGGTTAAGCAGACCCTTACTTCTAAAGGACATTCTTGTGAGAGCTGAGTGTGTGTGTGTGTGTTTGGAGGCTGTGTGTGTGTGTGTGTGTGTGTGTGTGTGTGTGTGTGAGTGAGTGAGTGAGTGTGTGTGTGTGTGTGTGTGTGTGTATGTGTGTGTGTGTGTGTGTGTGTGTGTGTGTGTGTGTGTGTGTGTGTGTGTGTGTGTGAAACATCAGAGTTGAGTATGAGCGCACAGTGAGGGAGTCGGAGAGGAAACGAG
>JAPMUY010003295.1:167500-175000 GCA_026901105.3 Galaxias olidus
AACCTCTCTGTTCAAACCTATTCATTATGAGAGAGTGAGACGTAGGGGAATAATTGTTGCAGCTGCGGATCGGCCATTTGTTCCTCCTGAGTTAGATGAGTTACACCCCCCACCTGCTGCACTTCCTGAGGAAGATGGCCCCTATATGACCTGGCTATATATAAGGAGGTGTTTATGAGATGGAAAACGCTGCCTCAGGTCCATGTGTGGCAGACATGCCAAACCACTGACTCTCCATTGTGTGGCACACTGCTGCTCCCCCCAAACAACTCCCGCAGCCCCCACACTCTCTCTCACACACTCTCTCACACACTCTCTCACACTCTCTCTCACACACTCTCTCACACACGCACGCACACACTCTCTCACACACGCACGCACACACTCTCTCACACACTCTCACACACACGCACGCACACACTCTCTCACACACGCACGCACACGCACGCACACGCACGCACACGCACACAGTCGGTCCCTGGAAGGCATTCAGATCCATAGTGGTCTTCATACGCCCTGGTGCCCCCCCCCCCCCCCCCCCCCGGTTTCTTTATTTAGATGTATTTAAAAGCCCTAGGATTAAACAGTCTGCTAGTGACAGCCAGAGAAGATGTCCTTAATTTGGCCCCGGATACAAGGCACCGTTTACAACAGTGTTTTAGTGGCCAATCTGCCCCTCACAAAGCTGCTCTAACGCAAATGACCTTGAGCGCTTTGCACAGCGAAGAGGAGGGTAATCGTTTGTTGGGCGCGCTGCGCTCTTCGTCGGTCCTTTCATCAGACAGACGGGATGCTAGCCGAGGCATGAAGTCCCTAAAGAGCCAGCGTCTGTCGACTCGCGCTAACCGTCGGAAGACGAGAAATAAATTAGTCACGAGCGTGAACAATACCTCTGGGATTTCCTACAGTAATCACACGGATACCCCCCCCCCCCCCCTCATATAAGAACCAGACAGGGAGGAGGTTGACTTGCTGCCAGAGAGGCTGAGGAGGACAGTGTTTGCTCAATTAGGAGGAGACAGGAGCTGTGTGTTATCCTATGGAAGAGAAAGGGACACTTTGAGCTATAATGAGAATGGCTTAAAGTGGTGTTAGGACGCCATGAGTCACTCCAACGCAAACACAGCTCTCTCTCTCTCTCTCTCTCTCTCATTACCCTGGATCCTTAAGGAGAAGCAGAGATTTTTTTCTCCTTCTCCTAGAGCTGTGATCATTGGGATCAATCCACCACCTACGCGTCCTCCTGTGTCCTGGTAGAATAGGTCACATTACCGGCGGCTGCAGGAACAAAGACCCAAGGCTTCACTCTTTGTGACAAACACCCCCATTAAACCCACCCTCTCTGGATTCACCAGGGCCCTCTCCCCCCGCCAGGAAGGCCTTTTGTTTTCAGTGAGAGCTGGAGACAATCGGCTGAGAGAAAACAAAAAGGGCAACAACAGCGAGATTAGAGAGCCACTTGACTGAGATTAGGGGAGGGCTTTGAGTAAGCACTGTCACAGCATGAAGCTGGAGCTCAGACGCCCAGTCAGTCAGCCAGGCAGGCAGAGCCCACAGTCAGCCAGACAGGCAGAGCCCACAGTCAGACAGCCAGGCATAGCCCACAGTCAGCCAGCCAGGCAGAGCCCACAGTCAGACAGCCAGGCATAGCCCACAGTCAGACAGCCAAGCAGAGCCCACAGCCAGGCAGGCAGAGCCCACAGTCAGGCAGGCAGAGCCCACAGTCAGCCAGGCAGAGCCCACAGTCAGCCAGGCAGAGCCCACAGTCAGCCAGGCAGAGCCCACAGTCAGGCAGGCAGAGCCCACAATCAGTGAGGCAGAGCCCACAGTCAGCTAGTCAGTCAGCCAGGCAGGCAGAGCCCACAGAGAGACTGACACTACGGGGGGGGGGGGGGGCACATTACACAGAGACACAACCAAAATGGTGACAGCCATCCTGAGGAGCAAGGCCTTATGTTGTTATCTTGCCTTGCCTTGCCTTGCCTTGCCTTGCCACACACACACACACACGCCTATCAATGGGCAAACGCTCTGCTTTACAAATGGACCGGGCTATAACAAGGCTCACGGCGCAAAGACAAAGACAAAGAGACACACACACACACACACACACACACACACACACACACACACACACACACCCTCGTCCCCGCTCTCAACCTCTCTGGAAACCAGTATTGATGCAAAGGCAAGATTGTTTCAAAGCAGTATAGATGTTCCTGTTTACCTCTCTCTCTCTTGTTTCTCACCAGAGATCCCCTGCCTCGGCCGTCCAAATGCAGTTATTCTGGTCTCCGCGAATGGAGATGGTATGATCAGTCGGGGGGGGGGGCACTGTGGCCTTACAGAGCGGTCCGCCCACCACCGCCTCTAACTGTGTAACGACCCCACGGATACCGCTGCCAGGGTGACGAGAGGCAAGAGCCAGTCAGCCATGGATACATACTATAACAGAGATAAAGCCCGTTCCAATGAGGAAGAGCTCTCTCTCCCGGGTGAATTATCCCGGCGCTACCCCCGTCCTCCATTCCCCTTTCATCATCTCATCACTCCGAGATCGTCTTCGAACCAAAGAGAGACGGTGTCTCAGGACAACCCCCCCCCCCCCCACCCCCCCACACACACACACACACACACACCTCGCACACACACCTCACACCTAATCTGCCACGTAAGAACTTTCCACAACCCTTTCATTAAATTGTCTTAAAAGGAAGGTTTGAGCGTAGCCTTTCTCAATAAAGGTACAAGTCATGTGCTGAAGTGTCCAGCCAAAGGAGGCGGGGGAGGGGGCGGGGTTTGAGGATGGCCATTGATGAGACTGATCAGGCTTGAATTGATCTATCAGCGTTCCCATACAAGGCTGATCCCGACAGGCTTGAATTGATCTATCAGCGTTCCCATACAAGGGGCGGACGCAAACACTCCCCGCTAAGGCCCCGGGCCCAGCTGTCCTGGGATATTTCTGGAAAACGGAGTCACACACCCGACATTGACACACAATCACCCCCCACCCCCCCTCTCTCTCTCTCTCTCTCTCTGTGCCCCTAGCGGAGGTCACAGGGGGGTCCAGGAGAGGTCAGGGTGACTTCATAGTGTGGTCTAAGTGGCTTGTCAGCTGGTTCAGACAGGGCATAATCCAGACCGTGATCTGTGTGGGAGAGGACAGTTATCTCCAGTGCAGCACAGAATAGACACAGTTGGCCACCTGCAAAGACTGTATACTAACTATGTATAAACACACAACTATATACTATTTAACAATATACAAAGAGAGAGAGAGAGAGAAAAGAGAGCTATAAAGAAAAACAAACAAACATCGCCTAGCTAATTAAATCACTGAGTGAGTGAGTGGGGCTGTGTTGACTGTCATTGTTTGAGTCTCAGCACGACACCTCCATTGACCCACCTCCGTTTAGAACGGCCTCCTACACGTCCACACGAGCGACGCGTCAAACCATCGCCATGGAAACGCACGTGCACACGGCGGCGCCGACAGCAGGACGGGGCCAGAGAAGGAGCTGTCCGTCAGACAGACTCCGCTGAGGCCCACCTCCTCTTTCAGTTTTCTTCTTTTTCTTCTTCTCTTCTTCTCATCTCGCCGTTCATTGTTCCTCCGTGCTGACATGCGAGGTCGCACCTGCACGCTGACTGAACATTTCATCAGCACAAACTGCCACGTGTTTTAGCGGCGCCATGCTTCGTTACTCGCGACGGCACATTGTGTCTGATGAAAACATTGTGCCGTTTCAGAGCGCCTGGCACATTACAGGGCTAATCAAAAAAAACAAGGAATTAGTCAGGGAGAAAACATTTCATTTAACACCACACGGTCACAGAACGCTGTACTGGCAGCCATTCAGTATATCCTATGATTTATATGATGAGAGGGGAAAATTTGAAAAACGCGTTTACCATTTTCAGCAAAAAACTAATAGAAAGTATGTCTGTGGTGCGCGGTCCGTCTGCCTCCGGACTCCCCGGGGAAACTAATAGAAAGTATGTCTGTGGTGCGCGGTCTGTCTGCCTCCAGACTCCCCGGGGGAAGAGACGTACACAAACAGGACATGACACGGACGCCCGGAGGGGGGGTCGGGGGTCACAACGTGAGTGCTGTCACGGCTCGTTACTGTATTCACCTACACATGACCCCCGGGCCTCCACACGCTCCACTGAACCCAGGAATAGGACACCATTTTGGGGCACGCCAGTCAGGAAAGGCCTGGGAGAGGGGAAGCAGTCCTGCAGGTTCGTTCCCTGGAATCACCACAGTGGTCCCTCACACTATACCTTCAAACAACAAGCCATCAACCAAAACACAGCCAAGTCAACTACACTAAAACTCAACCAGCCAGCGGGCCAATCAGAAACCAGCTAGTCAGGCAGCCGCTGGACTGCACAGCCAATCAACAACCAGTCAACCAGGACGTCACTCAAATTAGACGGCGAATCAACAACTGACCATTCAGACAGCCACTCTATTAGCCAATCAGCCAAGCAGCCATCCAGCGTGAGGCTGACCTAAATGGAGCCGATACGATAGAGCAGTGTGTGGGGGGGGGGGGGGGCATTAATGGAGCACTCTAACTCCACCTTTGCTCTGCTGCTACGCTAACACCACGCGCTGGCTTTGTCTGCACCACGGTGCTCTAACTGGAAGAGAAAGAGAGGTGTGTGAGAGAGAGAGAGAGAGAGAGACGTGAGTGAGAGAGAAAAGAAGAGAGAGAGAGAGAGAGAGAGAGATGAAAAGCGAGGTCGAGAGTGCCTCCCCCAGTCAAAGGTGTCGCTCACTAATCACCCAAATTCAATGGGCGGGGGGGCGAGATCAGACTCCGAGACGCAGTGCTCCAGTACGGTAATACACTTCACAGAGCAGAGTCCCCTCCTCCCCTCCTCCCCTGTTCCTGTCATCCTCCCACACTGTGCCTCTCCTTTGTCAACCCCCCCCGCCCCCCCGCCCCCACACCTCGTCACCTCAAATCCTCCATTACGCACGCCTGATCCCCCCCCCCCCCTTAATGAGCCAAATAAGCTAAATGGAGACAGATGTCCACCAATAATGGCTCTATTCAATCAGGTATTATCCCAGGGAGATGGATGTTTGTCACACAGCTGCACTGGCTCTAACCCCCCTATAGAGCGATGTGCAGCGTGAACACGCTGTTTTCTCTGAGAGAGAGGAAGAGAGAGACAGGGAGAGGGAGAGAGAGGGGGAGAGAGAGAGAGAAACATGAGAGCGATGGTCTCAGGCAGGCAAAGTAAAAAACATTAAACACACACGCGCTTCCGTCTCTCCGCATAAGACTCTTAAAAGACTGCGGGCACGACAGATTGCCTCAGATCTCTACCCCCCCCCCCCATCCTCCCCGGTGAGGCGACACAGATCCACGGCGTGGTGCTCTTTGATGGTGGATGTGGTGGTGGATGGTAGCCGTTCGGCTGAAAAGACGAGCTGGAGCTGGAAAGGGTGAGAGGCACGGTGGGACTGAACGCAGAGAGCACACGGTGAAGAGAGGAGGGAGACATTTAGAGGTCTGGGAAACGGTCCTAAAACCACAAAACGTATTCTTTTTTTCGGACAACACAGCTGGTTGTAAATCAAGCTACCACAGGGGAACAAAGAGGGAAATATGCCTTCCCCGCCTCTTCTTTAGGGGGAAGGATCGGGGGTTGCATCATTCCGCGCCCGCCGTTTGAACAGAAGGCCACTCCAAATTGGACCTGACAGAATGGGCACACAGCTACAAACCCGGTCCAATGGAGATCCACGATCCTCCTCCATACAATCCCTCTGCCGACACAGGCCTCCCCGTTGAAGTCCCCACCACCATCAACTCAAATTAGCCGTAGTCACAACACGGTGATCAAAACACCCTCCAACACAACATGGCCCATGGAGGGGATCTCCGTGTCCTCAGTGTGTCAGGGGGTGAGCAGCATGACTCCTCACTGATCATCGGTGATTCCTCAGCAGGTGGACGTGGCTGCACTGACCAATACATCAATGGGTAGTTACCATGCTGGAGACACACATAGGGCTGTCATATCTTAAAGCAGGTGTGTGTGTGTGTGTGTGTGTGTGTGTGTTTGTGGATTAGGTGTGCGTGCTTGTAGATGTGGTGTGTGTGTGTGTGTTGGAGGCGTGTGGATGTGTGTGTGTGTGTGTGTGTGTGTGCACCACTCTCATCCTGTGTCCAATCTCTTTCTCACTGCTCCCCCTTCTCCCCAAAGAGGGCGACCCGAGATGCAAAGATTCTACTGCTCCGTTGGAAACAGCCCTGAAAAGACAGGAACCATATTTCCTGGGTTGCCTAGCGTGTCGTCGTGGGAACAGAGAGGGAGATACCGTGGAAACCGGAATAGTTATTCTGGGATGTGAGAGCCCGTCATTGATGGATCCTCCACCCTGAGAGGAGCCTGGCCAGTGAGGAGATCATTGACGGGCTGAATTGAACCGGAGGGTACATCAGGGACTCTCATGACCTCTCAGAACCACAACCCACCCACATGATGACCATTACAAGGAAGGGAGGAAGAGAGGGAGTGAGAGAGGGGGAGGAAGAGAGGGAGGGGGAGGGAGAAAGAGAGGTGATTGCTTAAACCGAGGACACAAAGCGTATGGCATGGCTGCCCAAGCAAACTCCCAAAGGGTTAATTAAGAAACAGCGGGGATGAAACCAGATGAAACCCAAGTTATCGCTCAGCAGACAGAAGAGGTGGAAGAGGAAAACAGAGGAGAAGAAGGAGGGAAATCCATTCCCAGGCCGTGAGCGCTGTGGGGCCCAGCAGACTGGGGCGGGCGGCCATTGATTTGCCTTTGGCTGACAGAAAAACGCTGAGTGGAGCGAGGGCTAGAGAGCAACTCTAACGCTCTGCATTAATTCACTGCTTAGGTACAGATTAGCATCGATCGCTGAGCCAGGAGGGAGAGGGAAGAGAGAGAGAGGGGAGGGAGGGGAGGGGACGGGGAGGGAGAGGGGGAGGGGGAGGGGGAGAGAGGGGAGAGGGAGGGAAAGAGGAGAGGGGAAGGGGAGGGAGGAGAGGGGAGGGGAGGGGGAGGAGAGGGGAGAGGGAGGGAAAGAGGAGAGGGGAAGGGGAGGGAGGAGAGGGGAGGGGAGGGAGAGAGGGGAGGGACGAGAGGGAGGAAAGAGGGGAGAGGGTGGGAGAGAGCGAGGAGAGAGAGAGAGAAGTGGGGAGACAGTGGAGGGAGGAGAGAGAGACAGAGAAGAGGGGAGGGAGGGGAGGAGAGAGGAGAGGTTTACCGGGCTTGGTTCTGTACAAAGACGAGCTGCGTGTGTGCCAGACATCTCATCTTCAACACGCTATTTGCATGAAGCTCCAGTCTACATGGTAACAGTGATCAAACATTTTGAGGGCGCTATTATTCTAGTCTTAAAGGGTCGGAAAGGGAAAAATCTATATATTCTGCCGGAGCTCGGAACTGCCAAAGGCTACGAACGTAATATTTTTTTTTCGTGTTGGCAAAGCTGCAGTTGAAAG
>JAPMUY010003295.1:180000-200000 GCA_026901105.3 Galaxias olidus
CACACACACACACACTCACACTCACACTCACACGCCCGAATGAAGGTGGTCTGCTTTCTAACAGGCTAACCCTGCTCTCTGCCCCCCCCCCCTCGTCCACACAGCCTGTGGTAATCTGCCCCCCCCCCCCTCCCCCCTCCCCTTCCCTCAATCCCACACTAGTGGCCCCCCGCCCCCCCTCCGGGCCCGTTTTTTCGCCCACGCCCATTCCCCCCCCCCCCCCCCCCCCCCGTAAGTAAGAGGAGGCAGATGGTCAGGAACAACTGGTGCCCCAGGAGATCCGGAGATGAGGAGCGCATGCCTGGAGAGCCTGACACGGTTTACCTCTTCATCCAAATACCTCCCCCCTCCCACCTCCGCCCTGTGGAGCCGCTGTCATGTGTGTGTGTGTGTGTGTGTGTGTGTGTAAAAGTAGTGCGTATCATCTATAAAGTGCGTGTTTTTTGGTCTGTGTGTGTGTGTGTGTGTAAAAGTAGTGCGTATCATCATGTGTGTCCATGTACAGTAGACACGTGTTCTTTGGTCTGTGTGTGTGTGTGTGTGTGTGTGTGTGTGTGTGTGTGCGCGTGCGTGCACCCTGTCGAGGGCCAATGAAACACCCACGTCAGACCACTGTCGTCTCCATTCCTCAAGGCCTTTCCCCCCCCAGCGAGGTCGTCCAGGGGCTGTCGGGACACGAAGCGGCCCCGCCTAGGAGCAGCCTCTGACAGGGGCACAGTCACACCTCACATAGCAGGGAGAGCTGCTTCTCTCTCTCTCTCTCACACACACACACACACACAGAGACACACACACACACAGAGACACGCGCACCACCACGACACGCACACGCAGGACACCCACTAAGCCCTCATCAAAGGACTTAGACAGACACACACACACACACACACGCACACACACACACACACACACACACACACACACACACACACACACACACACACACCTCCACTGGGTTCTCCTAGAGGAGCGGTGATTAAACTGTCATTAAAGGGCGGCGCGAAAAGAGAAGAGAGAAATGTCCTGCAGCACGGCAGCATGGCTCAGAGAGGAAGAGGCAGGGAGCACTAGGCTGCCGTTAGGCTGGTGTCAGAGAATCAATTAGAGCACGGCGGGGGGACACACATACACACACACACCCAAGGAAGCAGGCGGGACAGAGTGAGAGGGGGGGGCGGATTGAACCCCCCCCCCCCCCCACACACACACACACACAGGGGTGAGGCCGAGCAAAATCCTCTTTTCCAACACTCCCACCCTCCTCCTCCTCCTCCTCCTCTTCCTCCTCTTCGTTCTGGCTGGAGGTGTGTGTGGAGCAGCAGGTTTCAAAGGGGTTAATCACAGGTTGAGCTCTCAAAGCCCCAGGGGGGGGGGCTTGACAAATCCCTCTCTCTCTGCTGCCGGAGCAGCAACCATGTCACCAGTGACCTCCCAGGTCCCTGTTAACCTGCCCTGCTTTGTACTGTAAACCCACTGATCCACACACACACACACACACACACACACACACCCACACCCACACACACACACACAGTCAGTCTCTGTCAGGCTATGCAGAGGGGAGAGAGGGATGGAGGAAGAGGGGATGGGAGAGAGGGGAAGGGGGAGAGTGATGGAGGGAGAGGGGTAGGGAGGGAAGTGATGGAGGGAGAGGGGTAGGGGGGGAGAGTGATAGATGGAGAGGGGAAGGGGGAGAGTGATGGGGGAGTGTAGGGCTGGAAGGGAATCCGTGCTGCTCCTGCCCCCGGCTGCAGTTATGAGTACACATGCACTTCCCAAAGAGCTTGGCAGGAAAGATATGCCTTTATATTTAGACATGAGTGATAAAGGTAGGTATGACATCAGTGTGTGTGTGCGTGTCTCAGTGTATATCATACAAAGACTCCAGTGATGTCATTGTGTGTGTGTGTGTGCGTGTGTAAATGTATGTCACACAAACACTTTGAGTGATATCAGTGTGTGTGTGTGTGTGTGTGTGTCTCTGTCCTGTATGTGGTGGGGGTTGCATCAGTGCTGCCCTCCCAACAGCTGTGCTCTAACACTGGGGGGGGGGGGGGGGGGTAGGCTCCGCTGTGCCCAAGTTAGCAGGGGCTCACATCAGCGGTGTTAGCTGGGACGGGATGGGGTCTCTATGGGCAACGGAGGTAGAGGAAGACCCCCCCCTCCTCCTCCTCGTCACCCATTTAGGGATGTTTTCAGCGCTTCACGCATGAATACCTTCACACTAAAAGCCTTGGCCCCCTCAACCCCCAAGCACGATAATCCGGGGGAGATTTTCAAAAGGCGACGTCCGATTCCAAAAACAAAATGAACCCCCCCCCCCCGTACCCAGAGTCTCCACTCAGGCTGCTGACTTCGCCGTTAACAGTCCACTGGCTCTGCTATCATTTAATTCATTATGAGGAAATTAACTGTGAAAGACAGAGTATGAAGCGAAAAATCCTTTTACTGCTGTGTAATGCGGAAAAAGCTGGACTGTGAATATGATATGGCATCACCGGGGAACAATCCTATACAGATTTTTATGAATGATATTAAAATAATGTTAATTAAATATTCATCACTGCCACATACATACACTACAAAATCACGTTCTAAAAGTGTGTGCGAGTAGAAATAAATAGGAAAGAACACAAGAGAATTCAGGTCAACCCTCCGCGGCTAGCACAGCGTGAAATCGGCTTGAACATGCTTGGTTCTATAGGATGCCCCCCCCCCCCCCCCACAGGCACAGCGGGCGCTGCAGGTTGCTCCTCCATGTAACACATGTTGCCCTATTTTCACCGCACGACGCCCTCTCACACCCCGTCAGTACTAAATCAAAGAGCAGCAAAAAAAACAACATCGGAATGGGACCCCCCTTCCCCTTACTGCCCCTCCACAGACCCCCCCCCCTAGCAGGCCTTGATCCTATAGACCCCCCCCCATCCCCCCTCAGAGTAAGTGGGCGCTGTGTCTCAGTGAGACACCCAGGAATAGCAGCACGGTGAAGCCGGAGTGCACAGTCGGCCTGATGTAACCCTCAGAAACGCCAGGGGACTGCAACACAACACGAGGCTGCATCATTAACAGGGTCTCACACAGGCTATGAACACAACACGAGGCTGCATCATTAACAGGGTCTCACAAAGGCTATGAACACAACACGCCTCATCCTCCTCACTATCCAAACGCTCATCCTTATAAACCGCATTCTCAGTCCCGTTTTAAACATCAAATAAAACAGAAAGTGTGGCATGATGTAGCGAGTGTTTCTTCTGGACACGTTTAACCTGGAGAGGACCCACCAGGCGCCCCGTGAAGTGGATTCTAAACATGACAGCAGGGGAGAGAAAACAAGGTAGAAAGCGTGCGACTTACCCAGAAGATGAGGTTGAAGATGAACATCATGTACTTCAGACAGCACAGGCAGCCGCGAGCCATGTTGAACTTCTTGAACTCTAGGAGGAAGACAAAGGACAGGTCCAGGTAAAACACCACGTATTTGCTGCTCTTGGGCGCGCTGTAGTTGCCGCCGCTGCCCTTGTCGCCCGCGACACCTTCGCCCTGCCCCTGTGCAGTGGCCCCACCGCCAGCGCTGCTAGGCTGAGCGCCGCGCGGCCCCGTGGAGCCGTAGAAGGCCCCCGCCGTGAGGCCGCGGCCCCCAAAGGGTCTGCCGGAGGTGGAGGCGCGGGCGAAGTCGGAGTCGCGGCTATCCACAGAGGGACTGCGGTGGATGGCGGACTCCTCACTACTGGACTTCTCCATGCCTCGAGGAAGAGGAGGCTGCAGAAAGGCAGGCGAGCTCACAGTCGACCATAGTCCCCCCCCCTCAGGTCCCCAGCACACTGAACTAGCCCTCTGGGAAAAACAACACGCACAAAAGTCCGCTCCTTTCCTTCAGAAAGCAGAAAATAAAAAAAATAAAAATTTTGTATCCACGAGGCTTCAAACCCCCACAATTCAACTCCCTTTATCAAGTGAACAGATATAAGAAAAAAAGCGTCTGAAATGATGAACAGAGAGAAAGAGTGACCGGGAGATAAAAGTGGGAAAAGCTCCCCTGTTCTCTAAAGGCGTCTCGCTCCGCGGTGACACAGCTCCTCCGTTCTCGTGCTCCTGAATGGAGCGACCGGTCAGTCCAGCGGAGAGTCACTCAGCCCAGCGAGGTGACAGGCTGCCCCCCCCCCTCCACCTCGTGTGTCAGAGGAACTGCCGACCGTCAACTGCCCCCCCTCCTCTTGCGGTTTCCCAAGGGGAGCGAGAGACACTCAGACCTTCTCTCTCTCTTTCTCTCTCTGTGTGTGTGGCTGCACAGCTCCTCAGCTGTCCCTCCGCCACATTCCCCGGCTGACCTCAGCCCTGCCGTCCGACCCTCCCGTCCCTAGCTCACGGACACCTTCTCTCTTCCTCTCCTCTCTTCTTCTCTCCCACCTCCGCCGCGCTCCAGCCTCTGCTCCCAGCGCTTCCTCTGTCTCCGGTCCGCTCTCCGTGCTGGTGCTCGTCCTCCTCTGCCTCTCTCTCTCCCTCTCTCTCTCTCTCTCTTCCCCCGCTCTTCCTCCGCGGCCGCCTGTTGTCTCTGGTGAGCTGCGCTGGGTTCAGCTGCTCAGTCAATCGTTCGCTCCTCTCCTCTCCGCTCTCCGCTCCTCTCTCAGGCTCTCAGTCCCAGCACTCAGGCTGAAGTGATATTATCGCTACGCGCATCTAACGGGCATTCCCTGGCCCTCCTCCTCCTCCTCCTCTCTCTCTCTCTCTCTACTAGAGCACTGCCCACTCCCCCTCCCACCCTCCCTATTCCATCTTCTCTCTCTCCCAGCCTCTCCTCGGCCCCTCCCCTCTGCTGAGGAAGCAGCCAATGCAGCAGCTGCAGCCTTCACCCGGCTCCTCCCCTCCTCCCCCTCTCCCCTTCTCGCTCCCTCTCCCTCTCTCCTCCCGCTGTGTCTAATAATAAGCTTATCATTATGTCGCCATATCGACTGTACAGCAATTTCATGGACTCCGCCCGAGCGTCATGGGGGGGGGTGATTACTAAATTAAAGAATCATAAGGCTCCCCGGCTGCAGAGGAGGTGGGGCCGGACAGGGGACACATATTAATATTATTAATATCTGCCTGGGACTGAGGAGCTCCGCTAGCCACGCTAGGATGCACGAAGGCTACTCCGATTACACACACACACACACACACACACACACACACACACACACACACACACACACACACACACACACACACACACACACGGGGAATGGAAGGGAACCTCGAGGCTCACATACACACGCCCGCGGATTTTTTCTCTCGCTCTTACACACACGCACACGCACACGCACACGCACACACAGGGAATGGAAGGGAACATCGTGGCTCACACACACACCCGCAGATTTTTTCTCTCGCTCTCGCTCACACACACACACACACACACACACACTCTCCTTATTGGACAGGGATGGTCTGTAGTCCTGTGATTTCATTCCTGCTCCTCTGCTATTATTACGATGGTTTTAATTCGACTTTGGCCGATGACCTCCCCACCCCCCCTCCCCACCCCCCCTCCCCCCCCTCACCCCCTCTATTTCTGACCACGGCTTGAACGGGCGTTCAGATCGCCGTGGTGACGGAGTCGGGTTTGTACTCCCGCTCCGCTGGCTTCAGGGAGCAGGAGGTTTGCCGCCCGCTCTGCTCTGGCGCTCCACGCCATGTATGGGAGCTGCCGTGCAAACTGGGAGTGGGGGGGGGGGGGGGGGGGGGGGGTGATCGCGCCATGCCGGGCTCACGGAGGGAACACGGGAGAGATTGGTAAACGGACACTCTGGACTGGGGAAACCCTAGGGGCGAGTCATCACCAACAGCGAGCTGGCAGCATGTTAAAACTCACCGCTAAAACAAGAGCTCCGTTCTCACGTTGACCTAACCCTACTGGTCACACCCACAGCCCCCAGTCCTCCATGTCTCAGACCGGAGACGCTGAGCAGAGCCTCACTCCGCTGGACAGAGAGGAACGCGCCGCCTGTCACACAGCACATCGCTGATTGTTTCAAACATGATTGGCTGGAAACCCTGGAGAGCCTTTCTCTTTTCGGCTTGTTTTCCTCACTTTGGAGGCGCGTGTGTTACAGCTCAATTCTAACCCAAACTGTAGAGCAATACACTGATGTCTGATACAAGCAACTGACTCCTCTGCTCCCTCCCCCCTCTCCCTCCCCGTGTGTGTGTGTGTGTGTGTGTGCTCCGGCCGGTCGTCCTCTCCGCTGAGCTGCTCTCTGTGTTGTTC
This sequence comes from Galaxias olidus, assembly GCA_026901105.3. Classification (NCBI taxonomy): domain Eukaryota; kingdom Metazoa; phylum Chordata; class Actinopteri; order Galaxiiformes; family Galaxiidae; genus Galaxias; species Galaxias olidus. The sequence continues at coordinate 186,254 of JAPMUY010003295.1, forward strand.
TCATTGTTGTCAGCGGTAATGGCCACTGTCGACTCGTCTAGGCTGAGTGCCTTCAAAGCGTTCTGCCCACACAGACAAATGGGGGCCCACTTTCCCCCGTGAGTCTGGAGGTAAATCCTGTAGTACCACCAAAACCCCCCCACCCCTCTCCACACACACCACCCCACCCCACCCCCCTCCACACACACCATCCCACCCCACCCCCTCCACACACACCACCCCACCCACCCCCCTCCACACACCACCCCACCCACCCCCTCACACACACACCACCCCACCCCACCCCCCTCCACACACACCACCCCACCCCACCCCTCCACACACCCCACCCCACCCCACCCCCTCCACACACCACCACCCCACCCCACCCCCTCCACACACACCACCCCACCCCCCTCCACACACACCACCCCACCCCACCCCCCTCCACACACACCACCCCACCCCCCTCCACACCACCGAGAGGCAGATAGGGGGCTGGTTTCCTTTCCACCCCGTGGATCTCTGTTTTGAGGTCATCCATTTTCTCAGTAGCAAAGGAAATGTGTTTGTGGATGAGCAGCGAGTTGGAGAGTGAAATTAAAATAGCTAATATGTTATTTTAAATGACAATTTATTTTTGTTGTAATGAGTTTCACCATCACAGAGCTCTCCAGAGCCAAAGGATGAAACGATCATTAACTTTGTAATATTGTTAATGAGGATGTAAAAAACAAAGCCTTCCTTAACTGATAGAAAAAGCCATGATGTAGCAAAGTTTTTATGTAATATCGGCAACAGACATTATTCACACCAGAGAAGAACACCCCTGTTTCTCCGCTCTCCCTAAACCACACGATGGAATCTCAGGGTTAAAGCTTCAGATCCGTCTCCCTAGCGAGGCAGAGTGGTGGGGATATCCTGCAATTAAAACCTTTTCCCCATCTCAGGTGAAGCGCTGCGTCCGGGCAGGACGGGTCTGATGGAGCCTGCTCCGTGGTTCCCCTGGCCACAAGGCGCTCCCTGTCCCTTAATCCCTGATCCACTGGCCCATGACCGGCGCTGAGGCGGGCGTGCCTGCGTCCCAGCGGCTGTGATACAGCGTGTGAGCCCAGCGTTAGCTGATGCCACTGGGAGGCAGGGGGACACGCCTGCATGGCCCCTAACTCGACATCCCTACACACCCACTCAGCACACACAAGGACCCACATGGGGTTTGGTGATTAGGTGATAACCATCCATGGAATGAGAGAGAGAGAGAGAGAGAGAGAGAGAGACAGAGACAGAGAGAGAGAGAGAGAGAGAGAGAGAGACAGAGAGAGAGACAGAGACAGAGAGAGAGAGAGAGAGAGAGAGAGAGAGAGAGAGAGAGAGAGAGAGAATGATCTGTAGCATCTTGCAGAGGAGCAGGATAAAGAGGGGGACACTGAGAGAGAAAAAGAGAGCGAGAGAAAGAGAAGGAACTGCAGTCCCAAAGGAGCAGTAGAAATAAAGAGTACATAAAGAAAAGGAAAGAGAGGGAGCGAGGGAACTACAGAGTGTCAAGGAGGAGAAAGGGACGGAGAGAAAGAGAAGGTCACATGTAGAGACAAGGACTCAGGAGAGAGATCTACTGGATGGAGGAGAGGGAGAGGGGGAGAGAGAGAGAGAGAGAGAGGGAGGGGGGGGGAAAGAAAGAAAGAAAGAGAAAGAGAGAGAGAGAAAGACACAGAGACAGAGAGAGAGAAAGAGAGAGAGAGAGAGAGAGAGGTGGAGAAAGAGAAAGAGACAGAGACAGAGAGAGAGAGAAAGACAGAGAGAGAGAGAGAGAGGGGAGTTGAGGAGAGCAGATCTGTGGTGTGATACTGAGACAAAGGGAGGAGGGGTAGGGGGGAGGGAGGAGGAGGAGGCTGGTGGATGTGAGGGAGTGGAACACAACACAGCAGAGCGGCCGTGCTCTTAGATTCCCTGTGATGTTGAATTAATCCGCCAGCTCCCCTCGTTTGACAGCAGCACGCCGGGGCCATCCGGGGCCAGGCCTCCTGTCAGCCTCGCTGTCTTTTCACAGAGGAGGGACTGCGGCGCCCCACAAGGAAACAGCGTGAGAGAGAGACGGGCTTCCCCGGGGGGGTGGGGGGGGGATGTCAGGACAGGTCGTGTGAGGACGGAGGGAACGGGACGGGGGGACGGGGGTGACGGGGGGTGGGGGGTTATGTAGTCACAATGGCGGTATCACGGACCAAAGTCAACAGTCGGGGGTGGAGTGCACTCCATTAAAAGTCTGCTTTGCTAATTAATGCTGGTTGTAAAAACTTCACAAGATGAATGATTAATGTTCTAAATACTACTGGGTGGCATACTTATGTTCAAAGAGTTATATGATGAGAGATAAGACAACAACCAGGCATTTCTGAGAAAGAAGGAGGAGGCCATCTTTAAAACCGTACCGCCATCAATCGTTCAGCCAAGTGGTCATGGCGCTGGAGTGTAGTGCCAAAGTAAATACTTCAGCCTCTTTGAAGATTACCTAGATGTGTGAACATCAAGCAACATCTTTAGAAGGGTATTTACACAAAGACACCCAGACAGACACACACACAACATGTATTACACTTGACAAAAAAGTAAGAAAAACAAAACCTGAAATGCACTGAAAAACAACTGTCTAGTAACATCTGATTTGATGGTTTATACCAATGTGAGCGCCAGTCTATATGACTGTGTGTGTGCGTGCGTGTGTGCGTGCGTGCATGCGTGTATGTGTGTGTGCATGCGTGAATGTACTTTTATCACTCATTCTTTTTCCTTGCGCTGAAGTCATTGAAAAAAAAGAAAAATCTATATCTACTGTGGACCAACAAGTCAATATTGCCTCACAAATGTGTCTGCATTCTGTCAAAACCGATTCTACGCCAGGACATTGAGGAATTGGTCTGCCTAGATGACTGAGAACAAAATGGCTGCCTTTCTTTGCAGCACACTAGATTGGCATGTGCGTGTCAGACTGGAAATCTCCTAGCCATCCTCTGTGACATCCAGGGGTCAACGTGGGTGGAAAGAGCTGGATGGCTTTCCTGATTACCTGTCCTGTATGTAGGTGAAGGTGTAATTATGCCGCTCTTGTGATATGTAGGGAAAACTTAGAGCTACGAGAATCAGACATCACTAAAATCACACATCAGTGACTTCATGGTCAAAGGAGGAGACCATATTTTACTGGCATACATTCACCACTATTTATATTTATAAGAGTCAACATGATGACAGTTCCAGGAAGCAACCATTTATAGACGCGATATCACACTCTGCCTGAGGATGTCAACACATAGAGCATCCATATATATACAGTGCATCCGGAAAGTATTCATACCCCTTGACTTTTTCCACATTTTATTATGTAACAGCCTAATTCCAAAATGTATTAACAAAAAAAAAATGTATCAACATTCTACACACAATACCGCATAATGACAACGTGAAAATTGTTTTTTTACATTTTTTTGCAAATTGTATTAAAAAAAAGAACTCATAAAATATCACATGTACATAAGTATTCACACCCTTTACTCAATACATTGTTGAAGCACCATTGGCAGCAATTACAGCCTCAAGTCTTCTTGAGTATGATGCTACAAGCTTGGCACACCTATTTTGGGGCAGTTTCTCCCATTCCTCTTTGCAGATCGTCTCAAGCTCCATCAGGTTGGATGGGGAGTGTTGGTGCACAGCCATTTTCAGATCTCTCCAAAGATGTTCAATTGGGCTCTGGCTGGGCTACTCAAGGAAATTCACAGACTTGTCCCGAAGCCACTCCTTTGTTATCTTGGCTGTGTGCTTGGGGTCGTTGTCCTGTTGGAAGGTGAACCTTCGCCCCAGTCTGAGGTCCAGAGCGCTCTGGAGCAGGTTTTCATTAAGGATCTCTCTGTACATTGCTGCATTCATCTATCCCTTGATCCTGACTAGTCTCCCAGTTCCAGCCGCTGAAAAACACCCCCACAGCATGATACTGCCATCACCATGCTTCACTATAGGGATGGTACTGGCCAGGTGATGAGCAGTGCCAGGTTTCCTCCAGACGTGACGCTTGGCATTCAGGCCAAAGAGTTCAATCTTGGTTTCATCAGACCAGAGAATCTTGTTTCTCATGGTCTGAGAGTCTTTAGGTGCCTTTTGGCAAACTCCAAGCGGGCTGTCATGTGCCTTTTACTGAGGAGTGGCTTCCGTCTGGCCACTCTACCATAAAGGCCTGATTGGTGGAGTGCTGCAGAGATGGTTGTCCTTCTGGAAGTTTCTCCCATCTCCACAGAGGAACGCTGGAGCTCTGTCAGAGTGACCATCGGGTTCTTGGTCACCTCCCTGACCAAGGCCTTTCTCCCCCGGTTGCTCAGTTTGGCCGGGCGGCCAGCTCTAAGAAGAGTCCTGGTGATTCCAAACGTCTTCCATTTGTGAATGATGGAGACCACTGTGCTCGTTGGGACCTTCAATGCTGCAGAAATTTTTTTGTACCCTTCCCCAGATCTGTGCCTCGATACAATCCTGTCTCGGAGGTCTACAGACAATTCCTTGGACTTCATAACTTGGTTTGTGTTCTGACATGCACTGTCAACTGTGGGACCTTATATAAACAGGTGTGTGCCTTTCCAAATCATGTCCGATCAATTGAATTTACCACAGGTGGACTCCAGTCAAGTTGTAGAAACATCTCAAGGATGATCAGTGGAAATGGGATGCACCTGAGCTCAATTTTGAGTGTCACAGCAAAGGGTGTGAATACTTATGTACATGTGAGATTAAATTTTTTTATTTTTAATACATTTGCAAAAAAATACTTTTTCACTTTGTCATTATGCGGTATTGTATGTAGAATGTTGAGAATTTTTTTTTATTTAACCCATTTTGGAATTAGGCTGTAACATAATAAAATGTGGAACAAGTGAAGGGGTATGAATACTTTCCGGATGCACTGTATATGGGAAAAGTACGTACAAACTTTTGACTGGCGCTGTACACATACATACAAATATAATATATATCGACTTGAGCTTAAACTGCATCCGTGCATCTTTGCATGTCATGAGTGACTGCTTGGTGATGACACAGTTGCGAGGAGTCGAGCGATCGTCCGGCGAACAATCGATGCGTAATCACAACGCACTTCCACAGCGAACAGAGGCTACTAATGCTATGCCGACAGCACATCAATGGAACATATTGACATGCAACAGTCGCCGGAATAAACACATCATAAATACAATAAACATTAATGAAACCATAATTCACCACATGCACTATCCTAAGCAATGACTGAATGAATGTATCGACGTGAGGGCGTTCCAGGAGCCGCCGTGTCTCCCTGCTGCTGCCCAGCCTCCATACCTCCATACCTCCATACCCACCACTAAGGTCAGCCTGAGAGTCCTGCTGCTGCCCAGCCTCCATACCTCCATACCTCCATACCTCCATACCTGCTGCTATAGGCTCCATACCTCCATACCTCCATACCTGCTGCTATAGGCTCCATACCTCCATACCTCCATACCTGCTGCTATAGGCTCCATACCTCCATACCTCCATACCTGCTGCTATAGGCTCCATACCTCCATACCTGCTGCTATAGGCTCCATACCTCCATACCTCCATACCTGCTGCTATAGGCTCCATACCTCCATACCTCCATACCCTGAGAGTCCTGCTGCTGCCCAGCCTCCATACCTCCATTCCTCCATACCTCCACACCTCCACACCTCCATACCTTCATACCCACCACTAAGTCAGCCTGAGAGTCCTGCTGCTGCCCAGCCTCCATACCTCCATACTTCCATACCTCCATACCTCCATACCTGCTGCTATAGGCTCCATACCTCCACACCTCCATACCTCCATACCTGCTGCCCAGCCTCCATACCTCCATACCTCCACACCTCCACACCTCCACACCTCCACACCTCCATACCTGCTGCCCAGCCTCCATACCTCCATACCTCCATACCTCCACACCTCCACACCTCCATACCTCCATACCTGCTGCCCAGCCTCCATACCTCCACACCTCCACACCTCCACACCTCCATACCTCCACACCTCCATACCTCCATACCTGCTGCCCAGCCTCCATACCTCCATACCTCCACACCTCCACACCTCCACACCTCCACACCTCCACACCTCCACACCTCCACACCTGCTGCTATAGGCTCCATACCTCCATACCTCCATACCTCCATACCTGCTGCCCAGCCTCCATACCTCCATACCCACCACTAAGTCAGCCTGAGAGTCCTGCTGCTATAGGCTCCATACCCACCACTAAGGTCAGCCTGAGAGTCCTGCTGCTACCCAGCCTCCATACCTCCATACCTCCATACCCACCACTAAGGTCAGCCTGAGAGTCCTGCTGCTGCCCAGCCTCCATACCTCCATACCTCCATACCTGCTGCTGTAGGCTCCATACCTCCATACCCACCACTAAGGTCAGCCTGAGAGTCCTGCTGCTGCCCAGCCTCCATACCTCCATACCTCCATACCTCCATACCCACCACTAAGGTCAGCCTGAGAATCCTGCTGCTATAGGCTCCATACCCACCACTAAGTCAGCCTGAGAGTCCTGCTGCTACCCAGCCTCCATACCTCCATACCCACCACTAAGGTCAGCCTGAGAGTCCTGCTGCTATAGGCTCCATACCCACCACTAAGGTCAGCCTGAGAGTCCTGCTGCTGCCCAGTGAGGCTCCATACCTCCATACCCACCACTAAGGTCAGCCTGAGAGAGGCCTGCTGCTATAGGCTCCATACCCACCACTAAGGTCAGCCTGAGAGTCCTGCTGCTACCCAGTGTGGCTCCATACCCACCACTAAGGTCAGCCTGAGAGTCCTGCTGCTACCCAGTGTGGCTCCATACCTGCCACTAAGGTCAGCCTGAGAGGGGCATGTGACAGCCAGAGAGCTGGAGAGCACAGGTGTGTATGTAGGATCAAGAGGCTGATCATGGAAGAGGGATTAGGACTACAAAGAACAAAGAGCAAAGAGGCCCCCCCCCCCACACACACACACACACACAGCGTCCCGCTGCCAACCTCCCCCCCCCTGGTTGCTCATAACATTTAGCGAAGGGTGGGGGGTGGGGCTGTTGCTACGTACACTACAGGTGGGAAAACACGGTCGGTGTGAGGCCGCGCTAAGTGGACCACACAACACTAAAAAAGGAACTCCAAATATGGCGGGGTCAAAGTGAACAAACACACAGGAGCTGGGGAGCTGGGGTGGGAGGGTGTTGTAGTCTGTCTCCGCTGTGTCTGGTGGCTCCGGCTGCGCCTGTCCTCTAAAAGGTCATCCATATCTGGCCTTGGTTCTAGGGGGAAGGCCCAAGGCTGTGTGTGGGGTACGCTTACAACGTCGTAGGTCTCGGCCTCATGTCAGATCAACGGTCTCCACGCTATTTGAGTCGGATATTCAGGACGCTCAGAGGAGGAGGACAGGCTGACTAAACGACAGCATCCCTTTCTTCTCTTCTTTCTCTCCTCTCCTCAGTCACTCTTCTGATTTGTCAACGACTCCGAGTCAATAAAAGATGTCTGGAGAGCGGAAATAATGGAGAATGTTTGACATGGTGTCCCTCCTCCCACGGCTGCGGCTACGCCAGGACAGCAGGGACAGAGTGATCGTCCGGAGGAAAGGCACGGAGCGAGGGATTGAAAAAAAAGATGGAAAGAGAGCAATATTCTGAGAAACTATTCACTAGTCAGGTGTGTGAACACACGACATCTGAGAAAACTAAAACGTCTATAATTGTCATTTGAAAACACAATTTGGCACCAATTTCACACGTTTCCTCTTAGTAGAAAGGTTGTTTGCTGCACATGACAACACACACACACAGACAGACAGACAGACAGACAGACAGACACACTGACAAACACTGCCACACACACAGACAGACAGACACACACACACACACACACACACACACAGACAGACAGACACACACACACACACACACACACACACAGACAGACAGACAGACAGACACACTGGCAAACACTGCCACACACAGACCCTCGCACAGACAGACAGACAGACACACACACACACACACAGACAGACAGACAAACACTGCCACACATAGACACTCAGAGCCAATCCAAACAAAACCCAGTGAGCATGTCCATCAAGGCACCCAGCAGATGAGAGCGAACAGGCAAACACAATGCTTCGGGCCGGTACTCCATTAAAAGATAGGGACAGAATGTGCCTGTTTGGACAAAAGAGATGACAACCAAGCAGGGCTAAGCCTAGTTCAATGGAAGCAACCACTAAGCTTAGCCCTGCCTTGTGTTTAAACGGTTCAACGCAGGCTTGTGGAGGGGAAAAATAAGGAAAACGGGTCCGTATTTGCCAAAGGAACGGAGCATTAAGATAACGGTGATCAAAGGGAGGGGTGGGCACAGCGCCGTCAGTCTGCGGAGCAACGCTCGCTGTGGAACATTTAATACGTCCATATTTTTGGAGAATGAAAGAAATGGGCAAAGTCCGGGATATGACTCCGTTTCAGTTCAGCTTGAACGAGGGGGGAGGGGGGAGGGCAACAGAGCGTTGAAGGCAGGCCTTCTGTTGATTTACCGGCCGACAGTTATTTGAATATATTGCTGTGACGCCATTAATTACGTGTCGAAATCAATGATTTGTTATCATACGGAAACGCTGGAGTGTGCAGGTTTGAGACGTCTCACACTCCACTCACTCGGCAAACGCTTTGGGATATTTTAAGAATCCACACAGGGGTTGGGGGGCGGGGTTGGGGGGCGGGGGGGGGGGGGGCAGATAGAGAGACCTGAAACGTCAGACAATTAAAATGTCTGTTCTCAGACAGAGGGAGAGAACGGAAGCGGAATAAAGATTAGAAATAAAAAATGAGTCTTGCAGGTGAGCAATGCACCGTCTCTGAGCTGAGGGCTTAGACAGACACTCAGTCAGAAAGGGGCTGAGCGCATACACCTCACAAGGCTCTGGTCTCTCTCTTTATCTCCACCTTTTTCCCCTAAAGAAAAACAACTTTTTTTCTTTCTTGGGAGAATGGCAAAGTACAGGAATTAACTCAGTTCAACAGGAGCACTCTACAGAACAGAATACAGTGAAGGGGCAAATGAACAGAAGCTTTTAAAAACATGAAGCCGTAATTGGCAGGGCCATTACTGTATTTTAACCAAGGCCAGTGTTCCCGCAGGGGCAAACCTCCTGAAACACACACCGGATAGTCTCACCGCAGAAATATAATCACTCCAAACACTACAGTTAGTACTAACAGGGATAGAAGGCACTCACGTTACTCCCTAAAACAAGACGAGAAAAGAGTAAGGAAGAAAGAAGCGAGATGTTTTATTTCGGGAAGAGGAAGTTCACAAAGAACGGGAGAGGAAACGGCCGTAGCCGGTCGTCTGGGAGGCGTCTGGCCGCTGCTAGCTGTGGCATGCCTCCGATTGGAATAGTAGAGAGCCCACGGCGGCTCCGGACTATTTAAAGCTGCGGAGGGGGATATGGGATTTTATCTGCTGTCGGGGGTCCAGCAGCCCTGACCTTACTGAGCAGAAAGCCATCGGCGCCGCACAGGTAATCCAACACACACTTAAACTGCCCTGTGTGTGTGTGTGTGTGTGTGTGTGTGTGTGTGTGTGTGTGTGTGTGTGTTTGTGTGTGTGTCTGTGAGTGTGTGTGTGTGTGTGTGTGTGTGTGAGAAAGAGAGCCTTACGGAAACAAGCTATAGGACACTGCAGGGGATGAGATGGAAATACCACACCACAAAGCAGAGAGAGAGAGAGAGAGAGAGAGAGAGAGAGAGAGAGAGAGAGAGAGAGAATATATATAGAGCTTGAGTCAGGCAGAGAGATATAGAGATAGAGAGAGAGTAAAAAGGAGACAGAGGGAGGATCGATAGAGTGATGTCTTTAGGAGGACATAAAAAGTGAGTATGACAAGGATTCAGACAAGGCAGGAAGAGCTGCCGCCTCTGAAACGAGATGGCTTTATAGATCTGTGGCACAGCGGCCCCGGACACATCCACTGACAGCAGCAACCATTCTCCTCAATACGTACATTGTCAGTGAGTGTCCAGACCTTGATCACAGTCTGCTACAAAAGTAACAAATGTAGTATCATAAAAACACAATGAAGACACTACATTTCATTATTAATACTAACTAAGTGTAACACATAGTAGTGAGTACCCAGACTTTGATAGTCTGCATCCATATCTACACTTTAGTGCCTGACAATTCAACTACCCCCCCATGAAAAAAATAAATAAATAAAAAAAAACAACTAACCAACCAAACAACCAAATAAGCAAACAAGCAAACAAGCATACAAACAAACAAGCAAACAAACAAGCAAACAAGCAAGCAAACAAACAAGCAAACAAGCAAACAAACAAACAAACAAATAAATAAGTAAGTAAATAAATAAATAAATAAATAAACACTGTGATTTCCGACAAGGCCCCTGCCTTTAATCCCGCCCAGATAAGCGCTATCCCTCGGCGTGTGTCACAGGGATTAGTGACCGCTCACGCTCGGACACAAAGGTCACCACCCAGCCCGCTGAGCTTCCTGTCCGGTCTCTCAGTGACCCCGCGGCCCAAACATCTGCTTCCGGGCACACACACACCGTTACTATCCCCTCTCCCTCTCTAAGTGCTGCCTCAACAACAACGCCTGCACACGAGGGTCATCTGCAGCCATGAGCAAACAGCCTCCACTGTTTACCACTGTACACAGAGACATGAGAGAGACGGGAGGAGAGGGGGAGGAGGAGAGGAGAGGAGGAAGAAGATAAACGCTGACGCAGCAGGGAGGGGGGTCAGGTGCATTGCATCAATATTTCAGAGGCTGTCGCTGTTGTAATGTTTGAAAGATGATAGGGGGTAGCGAGGGAGAGAACAAAGAGAGAGAGAGAGAGAGAATAAAGAGAGAGAGAGAGAGAGAACAAAGAGAGAGAGAGAGAGAGAATAAAGAGAGAGAGAGAGAGAGAGAGAGAGAATAAAGGTAGAGGCAAAGAGAAAGAGAGAGAGAGACAAAGCTTGTATCGTTCTAGCATGACTATAAAAGAGAAGAGAGAGTGAGAGAGCAAAGAAACGTGTAAAGAAGACGGATAGAAGGAAGAGACAGAGAAAGAAGAGAGAGAAAGAGAGAGAGAAAGAGAGAGAAGCGACAGCAAAAGAGAAATAGGTGAAAGGAGATGACGTGAAAACAAGATGAGAGTGCCCACTCATATCCCCCCCCCCCCCTCTCATCTCTCTCTTCATTCCCTCCCTCCCTTCTAACTCTATATTCCCTCCCTCCCTCGCTCCTCTCCTCTCTCTCTCTCTCCTGGCCATCTCCCCTCCCTCTCTCCTGGCAGAGCGTTCTCTCCTGGATGGATCTCTGGAAGGTACTCAGTCTCTCCTGTGGCCCTCTCTCTCTCTCTCCTGTGGCTCTCTCTCTCTCCCTCTCTCACTGTGGCTCTGCTGGCTCTCTCTCAAAGCCCTCTGGATAGATCCCTACAGCAGTGGCCCTCTCTGTGGCCTCTCTCCTCTCCTGTGGCCCTCTCTCCTCTCCTCTCTCCTCCCCTGTGGCCATCTCTCCTCTCCCCTCCCCTCTCCTGTGGCCCTCTCTCCTCCCCTCTCTCCTCCCCTGTGGTCCTCTCTCCTCTCCTCTCTCCTCTTTGGCCCTCTCTCCTCCCCTCTCTCTTCTCTCCTCTCCTATGGCCCTCTCTCCTCCCCTCTCTCCTCTCTCTCTCCTGTGGCCCTCTCTCCTCTGGCCCCTCTCTCTCCTCTCTCTCTCTGGCCCTCTCTCCTCCTCTCTCCCCCCCCCATCTCCCCCTCTTCTCTCCTCTCCTATGGCCCTCTCTCCTCCCTCTCTCCTCCCCTGTGGCCCTCTCTCCTCTCCTCTCCTCTCCTCTCCTGTGGCCCTCTCTCCCCCTCTCTCCTCCCCTGTGGCCCTCTCTCCCTCTCTCTCTCTCTCTCTCTCCTTCCTCTATGGCCCTCTCTCCTCCTCTATGGACCTCTCTCCTCCTCTCTCTCCTCCTCTATGGACCTCTCCTCCTCCTCTCTCTCCTCCTCTATGGCCCTCTCTCCTCCTCTATGGACCTCTCTCCTCCTCTCTCTCCCTCTCTATTGCCCTCTCCTCCTCCTCTATGGACCTCTCTCCTCCTCTCTCTCCTCCTCTGGGGGGGGGGGGGGGGCAAAGGGAAGGCGGGGGTGAGGGGGGGAAAAAGAGAGGGACAGATAAGAAAGAAAGAAACAGAGAGAGAAAGGAAGAAAGAGCCAGAGAGATAAAGGGAGTGGGAAAGAGAGAGGCTGAGAAAACAGTCTGAGCCTATCCCCTGCCACCTGAGAAGATGTGAGAGCTGCCAGCGCCCCCACTCCAAGCATTAAGCCTGGCACGCATCACTTCCTGCAAGGACTGGGGCCTCAAAGCCGCTAGGATACGTGCTGGAGATGGAGAGACAGAGGGATGAATGGAGGGAGGGAGAAAGGGAGGGGAGGGATGGGTCGAAAGGTGCGGAGGATGAAAAAATGAAGAGAGGGATGGGAGGGGAGGGAGAAAGATGGAAGGAGGGATGGGAGGGGAGGGAGGGAGGGGAGGATGGAAAGATGGAGCGATGAAAAGAGCCCCAGAATGGCACGGCTTCACTGCCTCCAGCCGAGCATCTCCACCCCTCAATATGGCCAGCCAACGCTCGCCGCGTGTGTGTGTGTACATGTGTGTGTGTGTGTGTGTTTGCATGTGTGTGTGTGTGGGTGTGTGTCTGTGTGTGTGTGTGTGTGTGTGTGTGTGTGTGTGTGTGTGTGTGCACGTGCGTGCGTGCATACGTGTGTGTGCGCGCGTGCGTGTGTGTGTACGTGCTTGTGTGTGTGTGTTTCCAGCCCACCCACAGACACAGGGCAGGAGACCAGCAAACACAGCCTCGGTCCAAACCTTAAGTCCTGGCCTGCAGGCGCCACAGATGGTGAGGAGATCAGAGGAGGGCCAGTGGGTGAGGAGAACAGAGGAGGGCCAGTGGGCCTCCCTCCAACAAGGACCGGAGGACTAGAGGAGGGACCAGTGGGCCTCCCTCTAGGGGACAACAAGGAGGACCCTAGGGGGACTAGGGGACTAGGGGAGGACTAGGGCAAGGGACCAGAAGACCAGAGCCTAAGGTCTAGGGGACTAGGGGGCAAGAGGACTAGGGGACTAGGGGACCAGAGGACTAGGGGACCAGAGGACTAGGGGACCAGAGGACTAGGGGACCAGAGGACTAGGGGACCAGAGGACTAGGGGACTAGAGGACTAGGGGACTAGGGGACCAGGGGACTAGGGGACTAGGGGACTAGGGGACTAGGGGACCAGAGGACTAGGGGACCAGAGGACTAGGGGACCAGAGGACTAGGGGACTAGGGGACTAGGGGACCAGAGGACTAGGGGACCAGAGGACTAGGGGACCAGAGGACTAGGGGACCAGAGGACTAGGGGACCAGAGGACTAGGGGACTAGAGAACAACATGGCCTCGGGTCCAGGGGGGGGGGGGGGGGGGGTTGAGCAAATCTCAATTATATCATTCCCACTTCCTACTTTCCTGAGACGTACTGAAAGTAATGCACACAAATTAAATCTTAATGATCATGAATGAATTGAGGTGCAGCGTCATGCCTCTGTGAAGCCATGCAGGACCAGATAGCCGTACCATCTCAACGTTATCGCCATGGAGACGGTAGAATGTGATCGGTCAGGACAAACAGTCATTTCTATTCTGTTCTGTCAGTCCTTCATCAATGTACTG
>JAPMUY010003295.1:210000-220000 GCA_026901105.3 Galaxias olidus
CCCCCCTCCAAACGAAGACCCCCAGAGAGACTGTGCCTTTATCTTCGCTTGGCGGCGCTACGCTGACGTCTGCCTGTACCTGCTAACACAGATAACGGCCCTAATTGACGGCTGCCTGACAGTCCTGCTAGCTCCGCCCACACACTCAGATGACTAAGGCCTTAAGTGAGCACTTTAGACCAGTTTAAACAGAACAACATCACTAGAGACTAGGCAGTAGAAGCTACCGTGCTCTATCCAATAGAAACACACTAAAGCTACACTCAGAGCCTTGGTTTCACAGTAGGAGTCCAGCGCTGCGGGACTCGTCGGCCTCTTAGCTGCATGACAGCTGCCTTTGTGTGTCCTACGCCTTAGTGCTTTATAATGAGAAAATGATGTAGCGATGAGCTACATATGTCTGCACCATCATCAGCTCTGTAAGACACTGGTGTTTGTAAGCTCCACAAGGGACACAAACACTGCAGATACTCACAGAGCATGAAATAAAGGATAAATCAACAAATAAATAAAAAAAACGTTTTTATTTTTATCCCTTTTGCCCTTTATGTGTTTCCATGAACTTCTCAAAGCCTCCCCTGGGCACGAGTAAACGATGCCAGCAGCACCGGCACAGAACCCAGAGCCCCGATAAGACACGGCCGCCCTGACCATTAGTAAGGTGTCCGCTCTGCCACTTCCAGCCCCAGTGAAGGGTGAGCGTGCCGGGGCATTGGACAAGGTGCAGCGCCCAGGCTGATGAGGCTCTTTTCAATGATTAAGAGGGGGAAGAGAGCAGCCTTCATCCAGGTCACTGGCCTCAAGTAGAAGGCTGTTTAACATGCTCACTGTGAATCAGACAGCGGCGCTGACTAGAGCTAAACCCCCCTCCTCCTCACTCTCTCTGTCCGTCACCTGCCTGCCCCCCCCCTCTCCCTCTCTCCCTCTCTCTCTCTCATTTCTCTCTCTCTCTCTCTCTCTCTCTCTCTCTTATTCGTCTACTTCCATCACTACTTTCTCCAGCCTTTTTGTCTCGGTCCATCTCAATCTCATTCTACCTGCGGCTGCATCCCTCGCCAACTCTAATCCAATTTTCCCCTTCGCTCCCCGGCTACCTCCCACCTCTCCCTTAACCCCCCCACACTGCCTCGTTTCTCCAAAGCTGTCTCTCCCTTAACCCCCCCACACTGCCTCGTTTCTCCAAAGCTGTCTCTCTCTTAACCCCCCCCCCACACTGCCTCGTTTCTCCAAAGCTGTCTCTCTCTTAACCCCCCCCCCCCCCCACACTGCCTCGTTTCTCCAAAGCTGTCTCTCTTTTAACCCCCCCACACTGCCTCGTTTCTCCAAAGCTGTCTCTCCCGTTTTAAGCTGTCTCTCCCCCCCCCCCCACACTGCCTCGTTTCTCCAACGCTGTCTCTCCCTTAACCCCCCCCCCCCACACTGCCTCGTTTCTCCAAAGCTGTCTCTCTCTTAACCCCCCCCCCCCCCCCCTCTCACTCCCCCCACACACACACTGCCTCGTTTCTCCAAAGCTGTCTCTCTCTTAACCTTAACCCCCCCCCCCCCCCCCCACACTGCCTCGTTTCTCCAAAGCTGTCTCTCTCTTAACCCCCCCCCCCCACTGCCTCGTTTCTCCAAAGCTGTCTCTCTCTCAACCCCCCCACACTGCCTTGTTTCTCCAAAGCTGTCTCTCCCTAACCCCCCACCCCACCCACCTCTCATTTCTGTCAAAATTTTCCATCTGTCTGTCTCTTTCTAGCCCCCCCTTCTCTCTCTCTCTCGCTCCCTCCCTCTCTTTAACTCCCCTTTCTCTCTCTCTGCCTACCTCTCTCTCTGCTCTCTCTAAACCTCCCTTTCTCTCTCTCTCTCTTTCTCTCTCTCTCTCTGCCTACCTCTCTCTCTCTCTCTCTCTCTCCCTCTCTCTAACCCCCCCTCCTTCTCTCTCTCTGCCTATCCTCTCCCTCTCCATTTCTCTCTCTCTGCCTATCCTCTCCCTCTCCATTTCTCTCTCTCTCACTCTCTGCCTACCCCTCTCCCTCTCTCTAACCCCCCCTCCTTCTCTCTCTCTCTGCCTATCCTCTCCCTCTTCATTTCTCTCTCTCTCACTCTCTGCCTACCCCTCTCCCTCTCTCTAACCCTCCCCTCCTTCTCTCTCTGCATGGACATGCTACCCGACATATATGATGTAAGGCTGGCCGTCCTGCTGTCTTCCTGCCTGTTTATCTGCCTGTTTATCTGCCAGCCTGTCTGCCAGCCTGCCTGCATGCCTGCCTGCCTGTTTATCTGCCTGTTTATCTGCCAGCCTGTCTACCAGCCTGTCTGCCTGCCTGCCTGTTTATCTGCTTGCCTGCCTGCCTGTTTATCTGTCTGCCTGTTTTCCTGCCTGCCTGTTTGCCTGCCTGCCTGCCTGCCTGTTTGCCTGCCTACCTGCCTGTCTCCCTGCCTACCTGTTTATCTGCCTGTCTGCCTGCCTGCCTGTTTATCTGCCTGCCTGCCTGTTTATCTGCCTGCCTGCCTGTTTATCTGCCTGCCTGTTTATCTGCCTGCCTGCCTGCCTGCCTGCCTGTCTTTTTATCTGTCTGCCTGCCTGCCTGCCTGTCTGTCTGTCTGCCTGCCTGTTTATCTGCCTGCCTGCCTGCCTGCCTGCCTGCCTGCCTGCCTGCCTGCCTGCCTGCCTGCCTGGCTGCCTGTTTATCTGCCTGCCTGCCTGCCTGGCTGGCTGCCTGGCTGCCTGCCTGCCTGTTTATCTGCCTGCCTGCCTGCCTGTTTATCTGCCTGCCTGCCTGCCTGTTTATCTGCCTGCCTGCCTGCCTGTTTATCTGCCTGCCTGCCTGGCTGCCTGTTTATCTGCCTGCCTGGCTGCCTGTTTATCTGCCTGCCTGGCTGCCTGGCTGTCTGGCTGCCTGCCTGTTTATCTGCCTGGCTGCCTGGCTGCCTGCCTGTTTATCTGCCTGCCTGCCTGGCTGGCTGCTGAGTTACCGGTTGTTAAAGAGGAGCCCCACAGCACTGCCGTTCCCAGTTTAATGAATCATGGGATTGTGTCGTCATAAAAAATAAAGCCCTTTCGATTTAACTAACCCTACCTCAGTTGCTCCCTGCACAATGACATGCTGAGTGTGTGAGCGCGTTTGTTTGTGAGTGTGTGCGTGCGTTTGTGTGTGTGTGTGTGTTTGTGTGTGTGTGAGATACTGTGATAATGGTGCGGGAGAAGATGAAAAGTCAAATTAAATGAAGTGTGTGTACTGATGGGAGAGAGTGGTGTGTGTGAGAGATCATGTGTATTTATGTGGGCGCATGTTAATCTAAGTGTGTGTGTGTGTGTGTGTGTGTTGTTTGGGAGTGTGTGTGTGTGTGTTGTTTGGGTGTGTGTGTGTGTGTGTGTGTTGTTTGGGAGTGTGTGTGTGTGTGGAATGTGAGCCCATGTGGACTTTGCGGTGCGTCTGCGTGTTCCCGAGAGCCTCATGCTGGTGCTACGGGCTGTCTCAGCACCGTCTCTGTGTTCCCCTCGCATCCCACCGTCACGCAACAATGGCAGCCTGTTTGTCCGCGGGCAGCTCCACAACGCCACAATAGCTCAAAGCCATGGGGTGTGTGGGTGTGTCTGTGTGTGTGTGTGTGTCTGTGTGTGTGTGTGTGTGTGTGTGTGTGTGTCTGTGTGTGTACGTGTGTGTGTGTGTGTGTTTGCCTAGGAGAATATACAGTATATAAGGCCATAGCAACGATAGACTTGGGGGCCCGTTTAGAAAAGATGACTACTTTTGCTAGTGATGACTTCATAAATGGTGCCATTTTGTAACACGAACATGCCAATAACATATACAGCTCTTAAATATGACCGAGCTACGCGCCCAAGAATTGTGCAGGAAAAATCTTTTAAAATGAGTTGCACGTTGTTATATATGTCAAACGCAATCAGCTGATGATTCTATGGTCTCTGTTTGAGAGCTGCCCATCATTGCTCCAGACGTCTCCCTCAGAGCTGACACATTGGTATTCACGGCAACAGCGGATCAGAACCATCCCGCCTCGCTGCTGATGAGCTCCCTGCCTGTCCCGCCACTTCATTAAGGAAAAACCCAACGCTTTGATTTCAGAGTGACGGGGGTCCCGTGCTCAGGGGCCTGAATGGAGGGGCCGGAAACGCTCCAAGCTCTGTCGCGAACGTCGCCACCATCAAGCTGCTCTGAGAGGGAAAGGCTGGATGAGAATACATCCGTGTGGGGAATTCGACTGCAGCGGCTCGCCCCCTTAGCCAAGGGAGTAGAAACACAAAACAAATCCTAAGGGACGTTTAGGAGGGACAGGCTGCTTCCTAAGGTATGGGAGAACCAGGAAAGAAGTTGGATGTTGAAAAACTCCACAGACAGGTGTGTGTGTGCATGCGTGTGTGACTGTGTGCATGTGTGTGCGCATGCCTGCCTGCCTGCCTGCCTGCCTGCCTGCCTGCCTGCCTGCCTGCCTGCCTGCCTGCCTGCCTGCCTGCCTGCCTGCCTGTCTGCCTGTCTGCCTGCCTGCCTGTCTGTCTGTCCATAACTGGCAACCGATTTGTGAAGCGCTTTGAGTCCCGAGAAGAAGCACTTAAAACTATGAATAAACAATGAATTATTACTATTAATATTGTGTGTGTGTGTGTACATGAATGTGTACATATGTGTGTGTGTGTGTGTGTGTGTACATGTATGTGTACATGTGTGAGTGTGTGTGTGTACGTGTACATATGTGAGTGTGTGTGTGTGTACATATGTGTGTGTGTGCATCAAGCTGCTGGGCGGGTCTCCTGCTAATGTTTACCACAGCACCTGTCAGTGCGAGCAGCCCGATCTGCTCTGTGCCCTCCATGAGGTCAGTGTGACGAGGCCCGCAGGCACCCTGAAACAGGCAGGTAGAGTCCGTCTCACACACACACACACACACACACACACACAGGCAGGTAGAGTCCGTCTCTCACACACACACACACACACACACACACACACACACACGCAGGTAGAGTCCGTCTCACACACACACACACACACACACACACACACACACACACACACACACACACACAGGTAGAGTCTCTCTCACACACACATACTCACAAATACTCACAAATAATGCAGTGTGAGCGCCCACTCAAACACATTTTCTAACGTGTTTACACACACACACACACACACACACACACACACACTCTAATGAGAGAACACGCACACACACACACACACACACACACACACACACACACACACACATTCTTCATGTTACCCGAGGATCAATTAGCGGTTTCTCTGCTGAGCCGTTTTACATTTGATACATATTCATACGAGCATCAAAGTGGATCCAACCACATCCTGCACTCGCAGCGGAAAGGCATCGTAAGAGATCCGGCCCCCCCAGCCCCCTCTGCCTTAACGGGGGCCGTAAACGTGATACCTCCGCTCTCTCTCTCTTCCTCTCCCTCCTGCTCCATTGGCAATGCCCACATCAGATGTGATTTCCTGTTGCAGGTAAAGGGGGGGTGGGCTGTATCATTTTACCAGCGGCTCTGCTCATCAATCACCTCTGTCTCTCCTTATCCACGTCTCCCTTCTCCTCCAACGCTCCCCGCGTTCCTCTTTCCCTCCCTTTCTCCCTCCCTCTTTCCATCCCCCTCTTCTCTCTCTCTCTCCTTCCTGCCTGTTTAAAATGCTGGGCGGCCTCACTGCACATTCCCCGAGCCTGACCTGCATGACAATATGGCAGGTACCCGGGCGCGCTTAATGTTCAGCCCAGCTCCCCCGCCGTGATCCGGTCTAACGGCGCCGTCTGTGGGCCCCGCCGAGACGCCCCGGCCCGGCTCAGTCACACAGCGGGGGCCCCAGATACGGAGGGCCACAGGTGTGACACTTTGAAAATGTACCTTTCAAACGCATGGCAGGAGGCGGGTAGGAGAGGGTGAGAGAGAGAGAGGGAGAGAGCGAGAGGGACAGAAAGAGAGAGAGAGAGAGAGGGACAGAGAGAGAGAGAGAGAGAGAGAGAGAGAGAGAGAGAGAGAGGGACAGAGAGAGAGAGCGAGAGAGAGAGAGAGAGAGAGAGAGAGAGGGACAGAGAGAGAGAGAGAGAGAGAGGGACAAAGAAGGAGAGAGGGACACAGAGAGAGGGGGAGGGAGAACAGAGGCAGGCTTCCATATAGTAGGTAGAGGGGGGTACTGAGTGGAGATGGGACAGTCTGAGACGGAGAGAGCAGATGGACACACAGGGCCCTCTACTCATCCTAAAAAGAAAAGTAAAACAGCTCCTCCTCTCCTCCTCCTCCTCCTCTCTTTCCCTTTGCCGTTCCATTAGAGGAGAGGTGTAGAGATTCTCAGGCAGCTCCTATTCTCTCCTGTTCCACTCCCACCCTGCAGCCTTAAAAAACAGCAATTAGCAGATTAATAGAAACTACAATGGGATGCTGCTGCCGTGGAAACGCCTGAGAGGCTCCATGAGGCTGACTGGCCGTCAGAAGTCCTCTACAACGTGAGCTCTCCCTCTCTCCCCCAGTTACCTCCCCCTCTCCCCCAGTTACCTCCCTCTCTACCCCTGTTACCTCCCTCTCTCCCCCAGTTACCTCCCCCTCTCCCCCAGTTACCTCCCTCTCTCCCCCAGTTACCTCCCTCTCTCCCCCAGTTACCTCCCTCTCTCCCCCAGTTACCTCCCCCTCTCCCCCAGTTACCTCCCTCTCTCCCCCAGTTACCTCCCCCTCTCCCCCAGTTACCTCCCTCTCTCCCTCCCTCCCTCTCTCCCCCAGTTACCTCCCCAGTTACCTCCCTCTCTCCCCAGTTACCTCCCTCTCTCCCTCCCTCCCTCTCTCCCCCAGTTACCTCTCTCTCTCCCCCAGTTACCTCCCTCTCTCCCCCAGTTAACTCCCTCTCTCCCTCCCTCCCTCTCTCCCCCAGTTACCTCCCCCCAGTTACCTCTCTCTCTCCCTGTTACCTCTCTCTCTCCCCCAGTAACCTCTCTCTCCCCCAGTTACCTCCCTCTCTCCCTGTTACCTCCCTCTCTCCCAGTTACCTCCCACTCTTCCCCAGTTACCTCCCCCTCTCTCCCCCCTTACCTCCCTCCCTCCCTCCCCCTCCCTCCTCCGCCCTTCCCCCCCCCCCCCCCCCCCCTTTTTTTCCTCCGTTACATCCCCTCCCTCCCTCCCTCCCTCCCTCTTTGCAGCTCTTTCTTGTGAACCTTAAGGGAAAACTTCAAAATTAAATCTTTAAATTAGTAAGACAGGGAAGAGCATGGTGAAGGAGTGTGTGTGTTCGTGTGTGTGCGCGTGTGTATGTGTGTGCGTGTGCGTTCGTGCACGTGTGTGTAATCGTGTGTGCATGTGTGTTCGTGTGTGTGTGTTCGTGTGTGTGTGTGTGTGTGTGTTTGTGCATGTGTGTGTTCGTGTGCGTGAGTGTATGTGCGTTCGTGTGTGTGTGTGTGTGTGTGTGTGTGTGTGTGCGTGTGTGTGTGTGTGAGTGTGTGTTTGTGTGTGTGTACGTGCGTTCGTGTGTGTGTGTTCGAGAGAGAGAGCAAAATGGCGTCTGAACCATCTGTACAGAGCGGGGGAGATCACGGAGGATAATTGCCTGAAACTATTTTTTGGTCCATTCACCCGGCAGATTGAAAACCAAACAGAAAACAAATCTTCCTTTTCTTCATAGCCTCTTAATCAATCAATGATTTCAGACTAAATAAGACAATTAACCCTGCGGGTCCTGGATAAGGAGGATCTGAGGAGAAGCTCTGCGGAGGGGAGAGGGGGAGGCAGCTCCATCTGGGACGGCTCGGTTCAGGCACACAGTCCTCTTCACACGGCCATCTGCCTCGCTCCCCACTACCAGCCCTACCCTCGGGTACCCTGGGCTGGTTCCACGGGGAACAGGCCAAGGCTTCAGGACGGGACAGCCTCCACGGGGGCGCGGGGCGCGGGGCGCGGGGCGTTTCACAGACCTGTTAAAGATGACTAGGCTTTCAAAGCGCCAGCAGGTAAACAGTGGAGCGAGGACAGGCCCTGGGTACACGGGGTCAGGGGTTAAACCCCGGAGGGCTTTACGTAACTCTCCGTCAGAGTGCATCTTTCACTGAAGACTTCCCCTTAGAACACTCCCTTCTTTACCTCAGTGTGTGAGGGAGAGAGAGAGAGAGGGATAGAGAGTAGAGAGTAAAAAGAGAGTAGAGAGAGAGAGAGAGAGAGAGAGAGAGAGCGAGAGAGAGAGAGAGAGAGAGAGAGCGAGAGAGAGAGAGAGATGGAGCAGAGAAAGAGAGAGAGATGGAAGATGGAGCAGAGAATAGAGAGAGAGAGTAGAGAGTAAAGAGAGAGAGAGAGAGAGAGAAATAGTAGAGAGAGAGAAGCCCGGGGGTTTACATGAGGAGAAAGGCAAAGTGGAGCGCTGGTGAGCCAATCGAAAATGCACAGAAAAGGAGGGAGGAGGAGATCTCACTCCGTCTTTTTGATGGCTTCCCGTGTAGAACACGAAAGGCTTTTGGCACTCCCCACAGCTTTACTCCCGTCTCCGGGAATGTTGCCCTTAAAAAATGGTGTAGCCCTCTCCCAAACATGTGCTGCAAGGGGTGACTGCAGAGTTACATGGCCATGGTGAAACAGAGGATATGCACAAGCCCGTACACACAACCCACTGAATCAACCCTATCACTCCTGCTAGAGATCGACTCAGCCCTGTCCATCTCAGGTTTTTAATTCAAATCAGACCCGTAAAGTTCATAGATCTACTTTGGGTGTATATTGAACCATTGAGGAACCATGAAGAGGTTCTTAATATAACTCTAACTACCCCCAAAGATCAACGTGTCCTGATCTTTTGCTATTTTGAAACGTGCAGGTAATATGTAATGGTAATAGAGGCTTTGATTATGAATTGGACCTGTTGAAGAGCTACGCGGGCGCCTGCTGAATGTTATCTCAAAGAGTCCTATTCCTCACGGAGGACATCCGTGAATGCAGCCTTGAATGCTTCTCCTTTTTACCACAACACAAAGTCAGACAGACACGCACTGGTACACACACACACACCCACACACACCCCACGCACACACACACCCACACACAACCCACGCACACCCACACCCACACACACACACACACAGCGCCATACACAGTCCCAAAAGGCTGGAAGGCAGCAGGGCTGGGGCGTATAACTAATTTATCACTTGTTCTGCTTTTGGAGTGCAGCTCATGCTCCGTACAGAAACCCAGAGAGCCAGGAACTAATTAGCATGCAAATGGGATGCAACTTTGTTTTCTCTCTCTCTCTCTCTCTCTCTCTCTCTCTCTCTCTCTCTCTCTCTCTCTCTCTCTCTCTCTCTCTCTCTCTCTCTCTCTCTCTCTCTCTCTCTCTCTCTCTCTCTCTCTCTCTCTCTCTCTCTCTCTCTCTCTCTCTCTCTCTCTCTCTCTCTCTCTCTCTCTCTCTCTCTCTCTCTCTCTCTCTCTCTCTCTCTCTCTCTCTCAATGTTTTATGGAACTGTATGAGATAAGGAAACTTTGAAAGGCAAAGAGTCGGGCGTCTCCAGTGTATCAATTATCAGGCTGAATCTACTCTGGGATGTAGAATGAAGCCGGGCTGCAGGGACGGCAGGTAGAGAGAACAGCACCACCCAATACTGCAAGTCCAACCGGGATAAATAAAGTGTTTTTATCCAACCCGGGAAGAGGAGCGTGATGGTGGGAGAGGCAGCGTGGGTGCAGGGAGCGCATGGAAACACTGGGAAATTAAACTCTAGGAGCTCGGAGATAAGAAGGTGCTGATCGTTGCATGGTGGTTAAATAACTCTGCATCTTTTTTCTTTCATTCATGCATACAGCATACCTACGCAAACACACGCACGCACGCGCGCACGCACGCACGCACGCACGCACGCACGCACACACACACACACACAAACATTGAGACAGACAGATATGTCCTACACAGACAGCCAGTAAGGTGTAGTGAGAAGGTGTAGTTTCTGTCCTGCGGTGCCGGTCTGTGACGCTAGCTTGTCGGTACACAGAGACAGACAGGAGGAGGAGGAGGAGGAG
>JAPMUY010003295.1:225000-227500 GCA_026901105.3 Galaxias olidus
TATGACAGTGTAGAGCAGAGAGAGACCACCCTAAGACTGTCTGACAGTGCAGAGAGAGACCACCCTAAGACTGTCTGGCAGTGTAGAGAGAGACCACCCTAAGACTGTCTGACAGTGCAGAGCAGAGAGAGAGGCCACCCTAAGACTGTCTGACAGTGCAGAGAGAGACCACCCTAAGACACACGGACAGGGCAGAGAGAGACCACCCTAAGACTGTCTGGCAGTGTAGAGAGAGACCACCCTAAGACTGTCTGAGATTGTGTGTGTGTGTGTGTGTGTGTGTGTGTGTGTGTATGTGTGTCAGAGACAAAGAGCATGCATGTGTATAAGAGTGACTGTCTGGCAGTGTAGAGCAGAGAGAGACCACCCTAAGACTGTCTGGCAGTGTAGAGCAGAGAGAGACCACCCTAAGACTGTCTGACAGTGTAGAGCAGAGAGAGACCACCCTAAGACTGTCTGACAGTGTAGAGCAGAGAGAGACCACCCTAAGACTGTCTGACAGTGCAGAGAGAGACCACCCTAAGACTGTCTGGCAGTGTAGAGAGAGACCACCCTAAGACTGTCTGACAGTGCAGAGCAGAGAGAGAGGCCACCCTAAGACTGTCTGACAGTGCAGAGCAGAGAGAGAGACCACCCTAAGACTGTCTGACAGTGTAGAGCAGAGAGAGACCACCCTAAGACTGTCTGACAGTGCAGAGCAGAGAGAGACCACCCTAAGACTGTCTGACAGTGCAGAGCAGAGAGAGAGACCACCCTAAGACTGTCTGACAGTGTAGAGCAGAGAGAGACCACCCTAAGACTGTCTGACAGTGCAGAGCAGAGAGAGAGACCACCCTAAGACTGTCTAACAGTGCAGAGCAGAGAGAGAGACCACCCTAAGACTGTCTGACAGTGTAGAGCAGAGAGAGACCACCCTAAGACTGTCTGACAGTGTAGAGCAGACAGGCAGCCAGATAAGAGAGGCAGAGGCAGGTACACTGGGAGTTAAACAGACAGGGACCACACTGACCTCCCTCCTCCTAATCCTCCCTCCTTCTCCCTCTCTCTCTCTCTCCCTCCTCAGGACCACCCCGTCTCTCCGCACAGGGGCTCCGTGTAAAAACCCTCCACTTTATGGCCCTTAATGCAGGCGTGAAGGCCATAGTGGCCCTTTGATTTACAGTGGCCCTCTGGCTGCGGTACTGTGATGTGTCAGAGAGCAGCGGACCTTCACGCTATGATAAACACACTGGTGGCCAGGACCAGATCAATTCTACAGGCGAACAGGAGCGTGCGCGCGTGTGTGCGTGTGTGTCACACGTTTTCCCTCCTGCAATTTTTAGTAGTAGTTGTATATTTTTGTTTTTCCCATCACTGAATGGCAATGTGTTTGAAACATTTGTTTCTTTCATGTACTTATTAAAAAACCCTCAAACCTTCCAGCTGCAGCTGTTGTTCACTTTAGATGTTTTAGTCATAGAAACCAAACCTCTGTTTACATTTCCAGTTTAATTCTCCCACTTGTAATGTTATATAGAGATAGAGGGGCAGGGGGGGGTGTCTCACTACTGTTTCCAGTAAGAGCCCCTGGCCTGGAGGAAGTCCCTCTGCAGGCTGATGGACTTTCCATTTCCACCCATGAAGGAAGCTCTCCCTCGCCCTCTCTGCCCCCTCCATCCATTAAGCTTCACCTCCACTGTTCACCGCCTCCATTGGCCCCACTCTCTATTGTGAGGGCCAGATATGGCCATCCAGGCTGATGTTAAGGTCAGATGTGGGGGAAGGGTCAGAGTGATGGCTGCGGGTCACCATAGAGATGACATGAGGCTCGCTGAGACACTGAGGGCTTTGGTGTTCTTAGCCATACTATGATAAAAGTAGACCCTCGTGTTCAAAGAGCCTAAATGGGTTTTTGGTATAGTGCTATATAGAACCATTTAAGATTTCACCATGCGGCTGTGAAGAGCAATATGGGGCCACATGAAACCCTTTGGGGTTTGAATATGAGGCTACATAGAACCCTTTGGGGTTTGAATATGAGGCTACATAGAACCCTTTGGGGTTTGAATATGAGGCTACATAGAACCCTTTGGGGTTTGAATATGAGGCTACATAGAACCCTTTGGGGTGTGAATATGGGGCTGCATAGAACCATTTGGGGTGTGAATATGGGGCTGCATAGAACCATTTGGGGTTTGAATATGGGGCTGCATAGAACCCTTTGGGGTTTGAATATGGGGCTACATAGAACCATTTGGGGTTTGAATATGGGGCTACATAGAACCCTTTGGGGTGTGAATATGGGGCTGCATAGAACCCTTTGGGGTTTGAATATGAGGCTACATAGAACCATTTGGGGTTTGAATATGGGGCTACATAGAACCATTTGGGGTTTGAATATGGGGCTACATAGAACCATTTGGGGTGTGAATATGGGGCTACATAGAACCCTTTGGGGTGTGAATATGGGGCTGCATAGAACCATTTGGGGTTTGAATATGGGGCTACATAGAACCATTTG
>JAPMUY010003295.1:235000-237500 GCA_026901105.3 Galaxias olidus
AGGTACACCTCTACAGACTGGGAATAGTGGATGAGGAGCTTATTGTGGTCGCGCTACAACAAATACAGATCATCTGTGTATTCACAAGAGCAGAAAGAAACGGGATTGCCATTTACAGTGTGTGTATTTGTGCTTTCATTCATTACAGAGGAGCTCTCTCTCTCTTCACCCACACAGTCACGCAGAATGAAACAATCTCCACCCAGACAACAGGAGGGCCACGCACGGGAACCAATTCCCTGCTTCAAATGGGAGGCAATGATTTCCCAGACCTAAATTGAACTGTTTGTCACAAACAGTGCCTCCCCTCCCTCCACCCCCCCCCCCCTCCCTCCCTCCGAGTGTTGACCTCTGTAAATAAACATTCGTCCCAGGACCCCGGTGTTGCCGTCCTCTCATCTGGAGCTGCATTATTAATCTACACTGTAGCATAAACCTAGAGAGAGAGAGAGACAAGAGGAGGGGAGTCTCTCTCTCTCTCTCTCTCTCTCTCTCTCTCTCTCTCTCTCTCTCTCTCTCTCTCTCTCTCTCTCTCTCTCTCTCTCTCTCTCTCTCTCTCTCTCTTGCCAAAGCATAGTCAATCAATAGCCAATTAAAGAGAGGCATTTAGGAGCGCTGGTAGTTGTGGGGCGGGGGGGCGCGTTGGTGCTCAGCCAGCCAGGGAAATGTATATGTAAATGTATATGTAAATGTTCCGTTGGTGAAGAAAAAGAGGCTTCAGGTGGGCTTCTATGTGTGTTATCTGTGTGTTGTATGACTGTGTGTGTGTGTGTGTGTGTGTGTGTGTGTGGCAGGGGCAGTTGTGTGAGAAACAGACAGTCAGAGAGAGTGTGTATAGTGTGTGTGTGTGTGTGTGTGTGTGTGTGTGTGTGTGTGTGTGTATACGTAAGGGGCATCATGATATTTCACTGACCCCATCTGTCAATGTGACAAACCCATTCTATGCCAGCTGAGAGGAACAGCCAAACAAACACCAACCATCTCACTCACACACACACACACACACACACACACACACACACACACACACACACACACACACACACACACACACACACACACACACACACACACACACACCATCCATCATTCACTAACACCGCCCCCCTCTCTCTCTCAACCAGATAAAGCCCACACACAGATCAAAGGGACCACATGGAGCTCTGCAGTCATGTGCACGGGCCTTTAGTCTGCTGAAGGACGCTGTGTGTGGAGTGTGTGGTGTGTGTGTGTGGAGTGTGTGGTGTGTGATACACTCTTATGCTCAGACCACAGCAGCTATAGAGGTCTGGGCCTCCCGGAACGCATATGCACGCAAAAAGTGCGTGCACACACACACACACACACACACACACACACACACACACACACACACACACACACACACACACACACACACACACACACACACACACACACACACACACACACACACACACTCCATCTCTGTAGCTCTCTCACTAAAGCACACTCTCAGTCTATCACTTTCTCTCTCTCTAATCTCCCCCTCCCTCCCTCTCTTTTGCCTCTTAGCGACCGTCGCCGTGGAGCCGGCTGGGTCCAGGCCCCCAGCTTTGATGTGGCGGGGCCCCTAGATTATCTGGCACCTAGGCTAACTTTAGCTCTGCCTTTCAGCCACGCTTGACTTTGAAGTGAGGGGCCACTGAATGAGAGAGGCCAAGGTACCTCCTAACACCGTCACCCAGCACGGTGACAAGCCCACATACAAGGGACAGGAGCTGTCCTATTAACGGGACAAGATGAAACACACACCGGGGGGGGACGGGGGGGAGAGAGAGAGAGAAAGGTCGCTGGCTTTCAGAGACAGGGTAGGAGGGGTTATCATCAGAGGAGATGGGTCTTTTGGCAGGCCAAAAACTAGCCCTAGTCGCACGCACGCACGCACGCACGCACGCACGCACACAAGGCCTTGTGAGGTGTCCCTCTGCTCAGGTACGTATGGACAGATTGGGCAGACAGACGGGGTGGTGTCAGCGGGGTTTGGGATGGGCTACCTGTTCTTTTCCTCCAAGGGGGGCGATAGACCAACTGTCTGCTCCTCTGTCACAGGTCAGCCTGCCACACACACACAGAGAGAGGGCCAGTCGCCAGTGAGCATAGTGAGTTAGATAAGTACCATAAGTGCCACACACACACAGAGACACAGAGACAGACAGTCAGTCAGTCAGTCTGTAGGCCAGTGAGCATAGTGAGTTAGATAAGGTGTCCACACTACATAAGTACCCACCGCTCACACACACAGTATAACAACCAGTGAAACCGTGAAACAGTCAGCGTGCAGCCGCCAACCTGGAGCCATAACCATAACCATAACCATAACCCTCACACACTGATGTCCCACTGGTGGACGAGAGGCTGGGAGCGTAGCAACAGCAGCACAGCCTGGTGTGTTTCAGCGTCCAGTGGGCAGAGTCAGAGTATAACGGGCCTCCACAGCACAGCCTGTTTCAGCGTCCAGTGGGCAGAGTCAGTATGACGG